>JAQQSW010021602.1:0-10629 GCA_028646575.1 Pseudocheirus occidentalis
GGTTTTAATCCTAGCTCCCTTGATCTCCAGAATATCATAGTCCAGGCCCTTCAATCCCTCAGTGTACAAGCTGCTAGTTCCTGGGTTATCCTGATTGTGTTTCCACAGTATTCAAATTGCTTCCTCTTGGCAGCCTGTAATATTTTCTTCTTGATCTGGGGAGTCCTGAACCTGGCTATAACATTCCTAGGAGTTTCCTTTTGGGGATCTTTTTCAAGAAGTGATTGTTGAATTCTTTCAATTTCTATTTTGCCTTCTGGTTCTAAAATATCAGGGCAATTTTCCTTGAGAATTTCTTGAAGGATGCTTTCAAAGTTCTTTTTTTCATCATGGCTTTCAGGTAGTCCAATAATTTTAAAATTGTCTCTCCTGGATTTATTTTCCAGGTCACTGGTTTTTTTCAAGATGATATTTCACATTGCCTTCTATTTTTTCATTTGTTTGGATCTGTTTAATAGTATCTAAGTTTCTCCTAAAGTCATTTGCTTCCATTTGCTCCACTTTCATTCTGAAAGAATTATCCTCTTCAGAAAGCTTTTGAGATTCTTTTTCCATCTGGCAAATTCAACTTTTTAAGGCATTCTTCTCCTCATTGGCTTTTTGGGCCTCTTTTGCCATTTGAATTAATTTGTTCTTTAAGGTGTTATTTTCTTCAGTCAGGTTGTTGACTCTCTTTTCATGATTTTCTTGCATCATTCTCATTTTTCTTGCCAATTTTTCCTCCTCTTCTCTTATTTTTCCAAGCCTCTCAACAGAAGAACATTTAGCCTGTGAACAATTGCTTGTCCCCGCTGCAGTCTGCAAGCTAGGAGCTCTAAAGCATTTATGCAGAAGCTGCTGCTGGGCTGCCACTTCTGCTGTTTCCTTGCCCTGGAGGCTGTTTGTGCAGATCGCTTTTCTCCCCTAAATTTAGCTGAATTCCATTGACCTTTTGCTTAGTCCTTGTTTCTTATGTCTTTATAATTTTGGAAATTGCCAGCTGCACCTCGTCCTGGCTGCCCTGGGGCCAAGCCACTGTTTCAGGTGGGGCTGGTTTTGGCTCCTAGTGATGCAATGAGCCCTTTGTGCCGAGCTGCCTTTAGCAGGAGATGTGTTTTTCTCTATTTTTGTGTGAGTTTTGGAGCCCTGAAATTTGTTTAGAGTCATATTTTATGGGTATTTTAGGTAGCTATGTGTGAGCTGCAAAACCTTGCTTTTTCTACACCACCATCTTGGCTCTGCCCTTATAACTATCATTTTTTAGAATTTGGAAAGGTAGTATTTTACCAGAATTTTTTGAGAGTCCTAATACCTAAAGCAGGAGAATATATAACATAGAGAGAAAACTATCAATACAATTAATCATATTAAAAACCAAATAAACCCAAGTATCATGGTCATCTTAGTAGTTGCAGAAAAAGCCTTGGACAAAGTACAACAGTCTTTTATGTTAAAAACTCTACAAAGTATAGAGTATAGAAAAGGCATAGAGGTATTTTTAAATGATTTTTTAGGATTAAGTTATGTAGTCTCCAGGTGATTTTTAATCGTTTTTTTGTAACCTTATAATGCAGCAATCACCAAAACCATTTGTTATTGGTTAGAGAATCAAGAGCTGGATAAATGGAACAGAATAGACAAAGGAGATTCAGAAACAATACAATTCAGCTCAGTTTTTGATAAAGCAGAAAACAAAGTAATGTCCTAGGGAAAACCCCCTTATTAGATTAAAAAAAACAACAACAACTGGGAACACTGGAAAGTCATGTAGCAGAAATTAGGCTTCAAGTAACATCTTACACAATACTCCATATCACATTCTAAATCGATGTGTAACTTTAATATTAAAATCATATACTATAAAAAATCATAAGAGAAACCGATCATATACTTCCCACATTTATGGGCCGGAGACGTATCCTTCACCAAACAAGAGACAGCAACAGTTATAAAGGATATAAGAGATAACTTTGATTACTTCAAACAAAAAACTTCTGCATAGACAGTAGTATATCTAGGATAAGAATGGAAGTGATCAAATGGGAAAAAAAGTTTTCACATCAAATTTCTCTGATCAGGGTTTGATATTCAAGATATATTATGTTTATACACACATATACACGCATTTATCATATGTGATGCATCTCTCTAGGAGAGGGAGGGAGAGAGATGCACCACAAAATAGTATGGTGCTATAAAAAGCAGAAAATATCAATAAAAACTTATCCAAATACAAAAGTAGTGATTTGGAATTTTTTTTATATGGCTAGAGATAATCTGAGGTTCACCCCTTAAACACTAGAATTATTTGTTCATATCCTTGGAAAATTTATCAGTTGAAGAATGGATCTTTTTCTTATACATTTGAGTTACTCATGTATCTTGGACATGAGAGCTTTGTCAGAGAAGCTTATTGCAAGTATTTCCCCCTGTTAATTATTTCCCTTTTAGTCTTAGCTTTTTGGATTTTTTTCTGTGCAAACTCCTTTAAAATTTTATACAAACAATATTATCTATGTTATCTTCTATGACCCTCTCTTACTTCCCGGTTGTGAACCTTTTTCCTATCCATAGCTCTAGGAGGGATTTTTTTCATGTTTTTCTATTTATTATGTGACCTTTTCTGCTTAAGTCACATATCCATTTGGAGCTTATCTTTGTATATGATGTGAGGTACTGATACAGAATTCATTTCTTATATATTGACGTTCAATTTTCCCAGCAGATTTTGAGTTGCTTATCCCAGTTGCTGGGATCTTTGTATTTATTTAATGCTATGGTGTTAGATACATTTTTTCCATATGTTGTATACCTAGTCTGTTCCACTAATTAATCCATTTCTTAACAAGTATCAAATAGCTGCTATGTAATAGAGGTAGATAGCAAGAACTGGTACTTCTTTATTCACATTTCTTTCCAATTTCCCTAGAGATTCTTGACAATTTTTAATATATTAATTTTATTAATTTTTTCTAGTTCTAAAAGGTAATTATTTGGTAGTTTAATTGTAATGACATTGAGTAAGCAAATTATTTAAGGCAACATAGCTATTTTTGTTATATTGGCTCATCTTATCCATGAACAATGATTTTTTCCCCAGTTATTTGGTACTGTATTTATTACTTTGAATAGTTGTTAGTAACTGTATTTATATTATTTTTATGTGTATATTGGAAGGTAAATGTCCAAGTATTTTATACTTTGTGTGATAATTTTAAATAGGTTTCTCTTTCTATTATCTTGCTGGCATTTATTGGTATTATATAAGAATGTAATAATTTGGTTGGATGTATTTCATATCCTGCAAATTTGTTAAATTTATTAACTGTTAAATTAATTTAGGTTACTCCTTTGTTTTTGTTTTTGTTTTTTTGCTTTTTGGAGGGCAGTTGGGGTTAAATGACTTGCCCAAGGTCACACGGCTAGTCCTTTTTTGTGTGTGTTAAGTGTCTGAGGCCGGATCTGAACTCAGATCCTCCCGACTCCAGGGCTGGTGCTCTCTTCACTGCGCCACCTAGCCACCCCCCCTTTGATTTCTTTAAGTATACCATCATATCATAAGCAAATGTGATAAATTTATTCCTTCTTTGTTATTACTCCCACAATTTCTCTTTCTCATCTCATGGTAACAACAGACATCCTTGTTTCACCATTAAATTTTTTGGAAAGGATTCTAGCTTCTTTGTATTATATAAAATAGTAGTTCTTTTTATACTATTTATCAGTATAAATGTGCCTCATATGTGCAAATATAACCATAAATATACTATTTATCATTTCAAAGAAATGTCCGTTATGTGGGGGTTTTCCCCCCAGAAATGTGTTGTATTTTGTCCATAGTTCTTTCTATATCTATTGATGTGGTAACATTGTTTTTTCTAATCTATATGCTTAAGTCTATAGTTTGACCAATAGAAAGCCAAACTTGCACTCATGCTATAAATCCAGCCTGGTCATAAGTGTCTATGATCTTTGTGATATTCTGTTTCAGTCTCTTTGTTAACCTTTCATTCAAAGTATTTATCCAAATTTATTAGGAATACTAATCTATAGTTTCCTTTTTCCATTTTGATTCTCCTTGGTTTAGATATAAAGACTATATCTGCATTATAAAAGAAAATTTATAGGATACCTTCTTTTATTATTTTTGTAATTTATGTAATATTAGAATAAATTATTTTTTTGAATGTTTGATGGAATTCACTTGTAAATTCATCTGGTCCTAGATTTTTTGTCCTTTGAAAGCTAGTTTTAATTAACTTTCAATTTCCTAGTGGTATATGGAAACTTTCCAAAACTTGAACATGCTTTAGGACAGCAGTTCTCAACCTGTGGGTTATGTTCAATTTGTAACAATGAAAATACATCCTGCATATCAGATAATTTACATTATGGTCCATAACAGTAGGAAAATTACAGTTATGAAGTAGCAATGAAAATAATTTTATGGTTGGGGGGGGGTCATCAAAACATGAGGAACTGTATTAAAGGGTCACAGCATTACAAGGGTTGAGAACCACTCACTACTTTAGGACCTATAAAACTCACAAAGGCAGAAAATCAGAAACATTCTACACATCTTGTACTAATCACTAATGCAATAAAATTATGTTAAGTAAAGGGTTACCAAAAAAAAAAAGGTTAAAAATCAAGTGGAGATTAACTTAATCCTAAAGAATCATTAGAGCAAAGAACAAATGCTAGAAACAATTATTAAAGACAACGACAAAATGAGACAACACTCCAAAATTTGGGACTTATATTCAAAACAATTCTCAGGGGAAATTTTATTCTCTCTCAACATCATTATTTAACAACAACAAAAAAGAAATATCCAAATCAATGAATTGAGAATGTAACTAAATCATCCAACTCAAAATCCTCAATGAAATCCCCAAATAGAAATCTTCAAACTATAGAAGAAATAAATGAAATTTAAAAAGGAAAAAGCAATTGAATTTATAAGCAAAACTAGAAGCTAGTTGGTTTTTTGTTTAAATAAAGAATTAGTCAATTCAATTAAAAGGAAAAGAGGAGATATTCAGACTAAAATGGCAGAGTAAAAGCAAGAACTTTTCTGAGCTCCTGCTCCATTCACCTCTAATATCTGCAAAATATGACTCTAAAAATTTTGTAGAGCTACAGAACTCACAAAGTGACAGAGAGAAACAAATCTTCCACTGAAGACAGCCTGGCAGGATGACAGGAAGGGTCTATCGCACCGGACTGGGAGCTGAGGGAAGTCCTGCATGAGCCACACAGGACCAGGCCCAGGGAGACTCTGACCCATGGCACAGAGTAGCCAGAGCAGACTTCAAGAGAGTGAATCCCTGGCAGCAGTGGCAGTTCCCAGACTTCTCAACCCATAAATGCCAAAGAGAAAGTAAAAGATCAGTAAGAAACTCTGTTGGAACTGGATGAGAGAAAAGTGAAATCTGCCCCTAGGGCAAGAGGTGGTGGAGGCACCGCTGCAGTTGCTGCTGCATGGCTGCCTTTGGAGCTCCTGGCCTGCAGATTGCATGGGAACTAAGCAAGCATTCAGAGGGTAATCGCTCTTGCTTTGACCTCCTTGGATCTGGTTCGCAGTCTTGGGCAGGGATCCTGGGGTGAGTGTCGAAGCTTGTGGTGGCTATAGACAGGGCGTTCTTATAATTCTGACAACTGTGAAAACCCCAGCAATTTGGGACATAGCTCTCTCCATTCTGGAAGAAGAGTTCTACTGTGGCAAAGAGCTCAAAAGTCAAGTAATTGGTTGGCAAGATGAAGATGCACAGTGAGTGCAATCAGACCATAGAATCCTTTTTTGGGCACTGTGTGGTATGTTGCTATAATAATGTGTGTTCTTAAAAACAACTGATAAACATACCTATACCTCAAGATAAGATAAGCCACTTAGGAGAAAAAAAATTGTAAATAACTTCATCAGTAAATTTGAACTAAATTACTGGTCAAATTAGGTGGTAAATATTTTAGCATAAAAACCCACCCGAGATCCCGACATTAGCTTATTTCTAGTTAGGTATGCCTCTGATGCTCTTCACATTTGATACTCCAGTAAATCCATGTGGCCTGAGGCCAGTGCTAATTGGTTGATGGACATTTGGAGACTTTCCGGAAGACCATCCCTGAGAGAGACATTCAACCTTCAACTGGGCAGAGAGAGAACATTTGGTTCAGTAAAAATGAAGCTTCTAAGAACCTCTAAAATGTCATGGTGGTTTGTTTTTAGAATGCTGTGATTAATAGTTTATTGTATACATTGAATAGTATAAAACTAATCAGTGTTTCCATTGCACTAATTAGCATATGACAAATTAGAGAGACATACACCATATGTTACACAGTCATTTTGAATTCAATATGTCCGTGTTGCTCTTAAATCTTCCTTTACTCCTAACTGTTGAGGCCACCAAGGTTTTTAAGTCTAATATATGGTCAATTTTTGTAGAGGTATCATAACAGTTGAGAAATATATATACTTTTTTTTCCTGTTCCTATTCAGTAATCACCAGAGTTATCATATCTAATTTAAAAATTTTTTTATTCAGGTTTCTAACTCTTTTTCTTGTTTATCTTTTGATTTGACTTTTCAAAGTCTTAGAGGGACACAATGAGATTCTCAACAATTTATTTCTCCATGCAATAAAATTAACTGTTCCTTTAAACATTTAGATGCTATTCCTTTCAGTACATTTAGATTAAGGTTTTATATTAATTCATTGCCAATGGTGCCTTTATGCATCATGTAATTTCCTTGTTTATCTCTTTTGCCAAGTTTTATTTTTGTCTTGTCTAAGACCATGATTGCTACCTTTGTTTTTTTTAGTTCACCTGTAACACAATAAATTGTACTTTTATTCCAGTCCCTCATTTTAAGTCTATGTGAATCTTTCTGTTTTCATTGTTTCTTTTAAACAGCATATTTACTTTCTAATCCATTTTTCTGTCATGATATGACTCAGTCATATAATAAACACGTTACAGAAAGCATAAACCAATTAAGATACTTTTTCCAGGGAAATGATTAAAAGTTTAAATGAAGGTAGTCATATAGGTCATCATGTATTCTTTTTTTTTTTTTTGCTTTTTTTTTTGGAGGGCAGTTGGGGTTACGGGACTTGCCCAAGGTCACACGGCTAGTTTTTGTGTTAAGTGTCTGAGGCCGGATTTGAACTCAGGTACTCCTGACTCCAGGGCCGATGCTCTACTCACTGCACCACCTAGCCGCCCTGGTCATCATGTATTCTTGAGAAATATAAAAGCATTACTCTACTTACTGTTCTTTAGCCTCTCAGACTTGAGAGGTCTCCTGGTTCCAAGTGTTCAATCATGCTAAACTTGATTTACAGTTGAAATAATAAATTTCCTCACACCTCTTTCAAGTACAGCATTCTCTTCTAGCAAAGAATAAAAAATAAACAGAAAAAAGTAATTGAGACAATGGAGGACTGTTAAAGGTTTTCTTAAGTCATATTGTACCTGCTTATGAGAACTAGTTATTACATTTTTAATGTGTGTTTACACCTGAGAAATAATAAAACACTACAAATTGGGCCTAAATTTATTGTTTTATCGATTGTATAGACTCAAGAAACTGATGGAAAATATTAATAATTCGGATTAAACTTTAAAATGTGTCATGAATAGTTTTCCCCCAGAGAATTGGTTGATAAACATTTACTAGCCAAGCCATGACTAGACACTGTCTCTGATCCTCACAGTCTCTCAAAACTCTGTAAAATATGAACTACGTGGAAAAGATAAAACACTTTCAGCTGTCTTCAGTCTAACCCCTAACGTGAGTATAACACCTCATTATCTTTTCCAACTCTAATGAAACAACCCAGTGAAATAATAGAAGAGATCTTTAAATTGTTACTTAATCCCTTAGCACCTTTTCATCCCTCCTCAAACCTCTCACAGCTCCCCTACTTTGACTCTCTCAGTTGAGAACCTTGCTTCCTACTTCACTAAAAAGAAAAGTGAAGCCACTCACCAAGAGCCACCTCTTCTATCCTCACCTTACACCACCCAGATCCTTCTGCAACTATTTCTTACTTTACTTCTCTCTCACATGCAGAGGTGGCCCTTCTTACCAAGGGAAATCCCTCTCATTACCTCTTATCTTATTCAAGTTTGCCCCCTCTATCAACTCATCTCACTTATCTGCAATCTCTCCCTATCCTGGCTGCTTGCCTGCCCTGTCAACATGCCCATGTTTTCTCCCCCCCCCCTCTTCAAAGAATCATGATCAACCCTCTGTAGCACCAATGCAATATTTACAGCACCCAAAATCACTATACATATACTTGCATGGTGCTCAATTGCAAAATATAAACAGACTCTCCATATAGGAGAGAGAAGAAAAACATTTATTCAGACACCAGAAAACCAAATCCCAAAACCAGTAAGCCAGTTCTATCATAGTAGCAAAGAAGTTAATAAGCCATAACAGCACAGAGAGCCACACCATCCTTTAGTCTTCCCTTAAACCAATATAAGACCAATATTTACTCAAAAGCTCCAATATTTACTCACTGTCTCCCTGGGAAGCATGCCCTCCTCCCAACCATCTAGTCTAGCTCTGCTCCACCCTTCAACAAACTCCTCCCCCCACAGGCTCCACGTGACCACATTCAGCCTATTAGGGAGCAGAGTCTATTTTCAAAGCAGGTAAGCTCTTCACATTCTCTTAGGCTTACTAAGGGGCAGGGAAGCTCTTCAGATTCTCATTACCATTGCACCTTCTCTGATAGCTATCATCCCATTTGTCTCCTTCCCATATCTAAACTCCTTGAGAAGGCGGTATTCTATCAATACTTCCAATTACTTTCTTCTCTTCTTAACTCTACAATCTGACTTCCAACTTCATCATTTAACTGAAACTGCGGTCTCCAGAGTCACCAACAATCCCTTAAATGTCAGATCTAATGGTCTTTTCTCAATCCTCCATCATCCTTGGCTTCTCAACAACCTTTTCACATGGTAGATTACCCTCATCTCTTTGATATTCTTCTTTCTAAGGTTTTTTTTTTGACATACTATTGTTTTTCCTTCTTCTATCACCTCCAAAGTAAAATATAAAATCTTGTTTAGCATTTAAAGCCTTTCCCCCCTTTCCAGACTTCTTACACCTTATGACTCGCCACATACTCTGTGATCCAGTGACACCGACTTCCAGACTGGTTCTTGAACAAGACACTCTTCCCCTGACTTCAGGCACTTTCGCTGGCTATGCCCCATGCCTATAATGCTCTCCTTCCTATTTCTACCTCCTGGCTTTCCTGAATTTCTTTGAGTAATAACTAAAATCCCACTTTCTACCGGAAGCCTTTCCTAATCTATCTTAATTCTAGTGCTTTACCTCTTCGGATTATTTCCAATTTATCATATATAGAGCTTATTTGTAGATAGTTTTTTGTATGTTGTCTTTCCCCATTATACTGTGAGCACCTTGAGGTCAGGGGCTGTCTTTTGCCTTTCTTTCTATTTCTAGTGCTTCTAACAGTGGTTGGCAAATAGTAGGCATTTAACCAATGTTTAACCAACTAACTGGATAAATTTAATTAGTCCAGTGACTAGAAATTATGTAAGCAACCAGGAAAAAGGCCTGCAAATACAAAGGAAAGAAAATTCTTTTTTTTTTCACATTGGGCATTAGTCTGGTTGTATAGAAGGGTTGTAACCAATGGAGTGAACAATGGGAAAAAAGAAAGAAAACCAAACATGGGAAGACTTTATGACCAAGGAAAGAAAATTCTAATAAAACAAGACTATTTTGTACCCACTATGTTCCATAGGAGGAAATGGAATAGTGTATTCTCAATAGCAAAGGAGCTCAAGATGTAACCCAAAGATACACACCTTGAAAACCATTAAATGGAAAAGATAAACGTTCAATAAAAAGGAAGTACTTGAAATATTTCTACTTAAAAAAAACCAGATATAAATCATTTACTTGCTTTGCAAATACCCTAGATAACCTAAACAAGAATTATTTTTTAAAAATACAACAACCGCATAAGACATGGGCAATGAAATTAATTACCTCATTGGGGGAAAAAAGGGAAAAAACAAACTCAAAAAAGGTAAAGACAAGAATGGGGTTAAAGAGAAAATGACACCAATACAAAATAACAACAGAGATGTTATTAAAAAACTAACAATTTCTTTCTCAAAGTATACAATGGTGAAAGTAGAAGTTAAATATCAGTAGTGATGGTGGAGAAACAGGCACAAAGGAGCATGAATTAAGCCTTATAGTGCCCCTCCTACAGGTAAGTAAAGTTTATTTGTGGAATGAAACTATAGAATGAGAGGATATATAAATGAGGAAAAAGGAAAAAGATAGAGAACATAGGATGCATCTTAATCAGTGATTAACAATGAAGGGAAAATTGCTCCTATGTAGTCTCTTAAGAAGAAAAGGGCTTACAGGTAAATGGGTGAGAAGGCAAAGGAAAGAACTGAAAGGTGCGGTGGGGGGAGTCTTTTTTTTTTATTGACTTGTTTGTTTACTTTTAGGTTACAAGATTCTGTTCCATAGTCACTTCAGTTATAGATTTTTCTCCCCTTCCTCCCCATTCCCCATCCAACCCCCCATGGTGGCATACAATCATGTATAGGATCTGCAAACTCCTTCACATTGTA
>JAQQSW010021603.1:0-10629 GCA_028646575.1 Pseudocheirus occidentalis
CACTTCTCTTATTTTGTTTTCAAAATCCTTTTTCAGTTGATGTATAACTTCTATGCATTCTTCAGTTGTCTTGGAAGCATTTGGTGTGGGAGTTCTGAGTTCTGGGCTTTCTTCCTCCTGTTCCATGCTTTGACACTTTTTGTCCACAAAAAAGGATTCTAGTGTTCTTTTGCTGTTTTTATTTTGCTTCCTTTTCCTCATGTTGGCTAGTCAATTAATTGGTTGTTTTTTTTTAGCTTTGTGAAAGTTTGCTTTAAGGAGGGAAGCTCTGTTTCGAATCGCTGGTGTTTTCCCAAATGCAATAACTATTAGGGAGGTGTTGCAAGTCCCCCCACCTTTGGCTTGCTGAAAGCACACCCCAGGACACCACCCAATGCCACGATCCGGATCCAGGTAGCTCAACGCAAGAGCACTTGGCCTTGATCAATCGATTCAGCCCCCCTGCGGAGTCTGCAGCCCAGGGGCTCTGGAGCAGCCTGGTGGGGGCCATTGCCGGTTCCAGCAGTTCCCTTCCCCCACTGCTTCCTTGCCCTGGGGGCAGATTGGCTGAACTGCTTTACCACCCCCAAATTAATTTTCAAAGCTTCACTTTCACTACCCATCTCTGAGGATTTAAAAATCCCCTCAGGCAGGTGCTTTAGATTACTTTGAAATAGACTCAAGCTTCAGCTTGGGACGCTCACTCCTCCTGGCCGTCCTGGGGCCTAGCCTGGCTGCTGCTGTGGTTTTGGGTTGGGCCGGTCTCTGTTTGGGTGCGAGCTGCCCCTCTCCCTTCCCCATTCCTCACACCTTGACAGATGTGGAGGTGATGGAGTCTGTAGACCCTCTGAAGACTGGCTGCAGTGCCGAGAGGCTAGACTCAGCTCAGCCCGACGCCTTCCCACTGCCCTGGGTCTGGCCGTGGTCTTGGCTTCAGGCAGTTCCGGCCTCTGCTCCCAGCCACCATGATGAGCCCCTGATGCCGAGCTGCCTTCAGCAAGAGATGTGTTCTCTCTATTTTTGTGAGTCTGAGAGTCCTAGACTTTGTCTGGACTCATGATTTTATGGGTGTGTAGGGTGGCAGTGTGGGAGCTGCAAGACCTTGCTTCTTCTACCTGAAATGGCAAATTTTAGCAGTGACCAGAGGGTCTCAATAAAAAGTTTAGGAGCTTTTAATTTACTAATTTGGCTGTCTCCATGCCAATATGAAAGGAGTAGCACATAGCGCAGAAATGCAGGATCTTATACACATTACATTGCCCAACTAACATAATTTGTTACCAAGCAGCTATAAACAGAATCTGTTACTAAGGCAAGGAGGCAGGAGTTGATGGATAGAAGGAGGGGCACAGGGCATGATGACCTGAGCACAAAGAGAAGAAAAATGAAGAAAAAGACTAATTACCCCAGGACTGGCTCCCAGGCAAGTTCACTGACTATTTTGAGTTCATCTCAAATTCATAAGGCTTTTACTTGGATTTCTAATTTCACAAATCTTGAGTCCATGAAATTTCTACTTAACTAGTTCCTGTCTACTTCAAGTCCAAGTTTTGTGGAACAAATGCTTTTATTAAGGGGATTTGTTCTGTAAGGCCTGGATTCAGTCAAAGTCTGCACTTGAGGGCTGTTTCACAAATAACATACAGGAGACACTGGAGTTTTTGGACTCCAGCCTCTAACATGCTGACTCTTATTCTGGTCAGACAGGAAGGACAGGAAGACAGTGTTGGAGGGGTTAATAATCTTACTTTATTCTAGTCCAGTATTCTTAAGAGGGTTTGCTGATAATGAGAGCAGCAACTCCTACAGCATTTCCTAATCACCTTTTTTACAATGGCCAGTGAGAATATAGTAGGAGTTACAAATCCTATGGGTTCCCCTATGCCTCAGTGGGACCAGTCGAAGTAAGCAGATATTACCCCCAATCCTTGGTGGGCGCTGATCAAGGCACACCCAGAATTTCACTGTCATATTCACCATTTTAGGGTGCTACATTTTAGATTTGCTACTCACTGACTTGTGTCCACTTGCTTTATAGACAAAAAAGGCAGATTGCTAGCAATAGCCTCACAGGTTAACTTTAGCAATATCATCATTCAGCCAAATGTAGTATCACTTTGTTTCACCCCTATATCTTACTGTGCAGCCATGGTGGATATGTTCACAAGTCATAGGCCTTCGAAATACTATTTAAAACTTAAATAGGCTTGGTCTTTACAACTTTGTAGCTTTCAGTTTCAACTGAATATTCCTAAAAATGGAATTAGTTTTCTTTTTTCCAAACCCTCACTTCTTGTTGATTTCCCTATTATTATTGAGGACACTGATGCAATGTAGATATCCTACTACATTTTAGGGTGCTAGTACCCCTAAAATGTCAAGATACAGGATGGTGATTCCTGGACTGAATTCACACAAACCATCCTCAAGTCAAGAGGAAAATTTATTGTGAGGAAAAAGAAGCAGTAAAAATTCCTTAGGGAACTTGCTACCTGATAACGACCGATATTAATGCTTATATGGAAAAGGGGCTGGGTTTTAGTTCCAGAGACATAATCTTTATCTTTTGGAGTCCAGGTCCCACCAACCTGCCAACACCATCATCCTCTTAGGCACCCAGGCCTATAGTCATGGTGTCACAACTGGCTCAGTCCCTCCACATATCCACTCTTTCACCAAATCTTATCATATCTATCTTCAAATTATCTGTGGTTAAGTCTCCCTCTTCCTAATTACATAGTCACCACCCTGGTTCAGGCCTTCATCATTTCTCATCTAGATAATCAAAATAATCTTTTAAGTGGACTCTTGCCTCAAAAATCTCCCCACTCTAATTCATCCTCCACTCAGGTGCCAAGGTCACTTTTTCCATAGTGTAGTTTTGACCATATCAACCAACTGCTCAATATTCTCTGTGGATTCTTTTATAGCTAGTAGTTAACATTTATAAATGTGCCATGCATTGTGCTAAACACTGTACAATTATTATCATCTCATCCAGTCCTCATAAGAATTCTGGGAATTAGATGCTATTATCACCCCCATTTTACAGATGATGGAACTGAGGCAGTCAGAGGTTAAGTGACTTACCCAGTGTCACACAGCTAGCATCTGACATCAAATTTAAACTCAGACCTTCTTGAGTTGAGGTTTGGCATTTTATCCATTGACCCACCTGGTTGCCCCAATCTCCAGGATTCTGTGTAAATTCTTTAGAAGTTTACAATTCTTCATTACTAGGACCCTTCATTTCTATCTTTCTTGCACTTTATTCCAATCCATATCCTCTATAATCCAGCTAAACTGCTCTACTTTTTCCTTTTCAAACATGGAACTCCAGTTCCCATTGCTATGCCTTTGCACTGAAGTCTATCCCATGCCTGAATGCTCTATAATCTCAAGTCCTACATTCTACAGGAGATCATTCCACATTCCTCCCAAATGCTAGTGCCTTCTCTTTCAGAGAGTCTTATATCCATGCTGCATATATTGTCTATGTGCCTAGTTATATATATTTTGTCTCTTGAATTAGAATGTAAGTTCCTTGAGCCAATTTTTGTCACTGTTTTTGCCTTATTTATATCACCAGCTTTGACCAATGACTAGTGTACAATAAAGTCATATCTGCCTGTTGACTGACTGAGAGAGCTGTTTGTCCAGTGGGGGATATGAGAGGAAGACAGCAAGGTCAAGGGAAAAATAACAGGAGATCCATGTCTGAAAGCCTAGAAATTACATTTATTTGATCAGGTCACATACTTCTAGTCATGTTCCTTCTGTTTGGGATAAAAACCCCACTGACCGGTACCTAAATAAACCCAGAGGTTTCTCAAGGTTAAGACAGAAGCTCTTTATTCAAAAAGACAAGTCTCACAAGAGTTGGGTGTCACCTACTCCAGTCAGTCTGTTATAGGGAGGCTCCTGAACAGAGTCCAGCAAGTAGTTATATGCCCCTGTACAAATAATTCTATGAAAAACTCAAAAGTTCCCAAAAAACCCTCAAAAATTCCAAACCCCTCCCACCAAAAAGCCCCTAATGCTCGATCATTACCCCATTGGTGGGGTGTCATGACCTCACAATTTAAGTAGGACCCTGGAAAGTCCCTTCTACAAAATCCGAAGAAATGAAGCCATGAATACTCTTATTTAGCAGAAATGAAGCTGTTACAAAAACCCTTATAGGAAAAAGGGAGGGGGAGTGGAGGTACAGCATTGGCTTACTGAAACTTAGATAATTTGCATGGATTTGAAACTTATGCCTATAGAACTCCTCAGACCTAGCTCAAGTTTGGCAACAGTCTTTCCCATTTTATGAGAATGCTTTCACCTGTCTCATTCACTTCTTGTCTACCCCCTTAGTTCCTTACCACCGCCATTGAGATTAGAGGTAATGTCTCATTTCATAGATCACACAGGTAATAAGCATAAGAAATGATATCTGAAAAGGGTCTCTACTTCCAAAGGCAGTGTGTCTTCCACTATCACAAGTAGCTTCTCCAAGTTCTATAAAATCTGAAAGTCCATAGGGATGCCTCTCCACTCCTCTCATCCATGGAACAAATCTATTTTGAGTCAAAGAAATCTTGACACATTGATGACAGAAAGTCACCTCAATCTAGTCAATATATCTTTGCGGCCCACTTTCCAGGTACAGAAGAGGTACAGGTTACTCTGTTTACTCACTGCAAACAAGTGCTAGCAAACAGGCCTCTTTCAGGTTGGTCTGGAATTTCCATTTGAAACTAGAAGAAAATAAGACACATGGGTCATCTAACAGTAAACAAAAGTCAGTTTATTTAGCCCAAACAAGGGAAAGTCATTCATAGCTGGGAAAATATATTAATCAAGAATACGTAGTTTATTGCATTGATTACATGTTCTCTGTGTTAGGCGTCCTATGAGTCTTCCCATCTGAAGCCTCAGGAAGCTGTCATTGACTCCCTGCTTGCTGACTTTTCTACTTAGCTTACCAGGAAGCTATGTCAGGGCTTTAGGAAATATTGCTACCTATCATGTCAAAGAGGTCTGAATAGGCAGGCTCTTAAGACTAGTTATCAAAGAACCCATGGAGGAAAGAAACCCCTTATTTATATTGAAGGAAGGTAAAATTTCATCTGGAATGTATGACTTCTTGAAAATAAAGGAATTTATACTGGGGAGGAATCTAATGAATGGAGTAATGTTGAAAATTGAAAACAATATTAAGCCAAGCATTACAAAAGAAAAAAAATTGCTGAAGAAAAATTCTAGGCACACATTTATTAAGAGTTATCACATTTCAATATCAGAGAATCACTACAAGAAAGAACCTCTAAATGCTATAATTATGGGGAAAAGTTTAGCCACAGTTCAACATTTAACCATATGCAATCATTAGAAATTTTACTCTGTATAGGTAACTCCTAAACGAAATATTTTAAGACAGCTTCCATGTGTAAATAGCCTCAGAAATAGGAAGCTACATTGGAAAGTAACTATGGTACTATAATAATGCATCATTAATAAAAAAGATCCATGATTTCATTCCCTCTGCCAGTGAGAGTCACTGTAACCTCTACATGTTATCAGACATATTGATAAGTGGAAAGAGACACGAATTAAAAGTAAGGACATCTGTCTGTAAATTCTACCTTTGTTATATGCATTCTTTGTGACTTTAAGGCAGGTTACTTCTGCCAAGTATCAGTTTCTGCACTGGTAAAATAAAAATGTTCAATAAGATGATTTATGAAACCCTTTCCAGCACTAAATTCTATGATGCTATGGAAGTAGCATTGGGTGTAAAAAGGCCTTTCAAGAAGTTTGGTTGTAAAGTGTACATCACAGGATAAATGCCACAAAGTCCATGCCCTTTACTGAAGCTACATTCCATGAATACTGTACTTACTCCAATTTTGGACACAATTCTAACAAAATGAAAAAAAGTTAGCTTATTTTCCAAATTTTGTAAGATGATTAGCAGGGGGAAAATGGTAGAGTTAAGAGGAACATTTTTCTGGATGCATTCACCTGCCTAAGAGCAGTAAAAAAAATGACAACTGACAGTATGATTTTGAGGGAAGAAACATTTTTCATGTTATAAAATGGAAACAAACATTAAAAACAAGCAAATCTGAGGACATTTTTCTTAGGGTGAAACAGCCTCCGAACTCCAGTCATAGTACCTGAGGACATAATTATATGCATGCATTGTACAATGATTAGTGTCCATAATAATTACCCTGAATCGTCATGGAAAGGTTAAATGACATTCAGTATTGTCATCCTGGTTATGCACTGTTATCACACTGGCCTTCAGCAAAAGCAACTTTACCAGCAGCAAACATTTATTAAATATTTATTATGTATACGATACTGTCCTACGTGTAAGAATTGTACAATATGTTTTAGAATGATTTCCATCAAACATGGTTAACATAAATTAAAATGAAAACAACTAATGACTTTGGTGTTTCTTTTTTTGTGTGTGTTTTCTTGTTACATCATTCATTTTGATGAGATTTTTGAGTTACAAATTTTCTGCCCATCCTTCCCCAATCCCCAAACCCAAACCAGTGATCCCACTGTAAAGTCCCTCTCCCGATCTGCTCTCCTTTGTGCCCTCCTCAAACACCCCTCTAACATTCCAGTAGGGCAGGGAGGGTCTCCCTACCCCACTCCCTGCACATTTTAATTCCCAGTTGCATGTATTGCAGAGCTCTAAATTCTAGATTTTCTCGGTTCCTCCCCTGTCACGCACCCCCACTGGAAGGACAAGCAACTCAATACAGGCTGTGCATGTGTAACTGCACCAGACATCTTCCCAGTGGACATATTGTGACAGTCTGATCATATGTCCCTCATTCCTATCCTGACCCCCCAACCTTGTTCTGCTCTCTACCCTGTCCGTGTCCCTTTACTGAAGTGTGTGCTTTCAGCACACCTCTCCCAGATCCTGCCCTCCCCGCTGTCATCCCGCCTCTCATCCCCATGCCCCCTACTCTCCTGTGTGGCATGATACCCAGTTTAGAGTTTATGTCATTCCTTCCCTAAGCCAAAATCAATGAGAGTAAATGAAAGTAAATTTCTAACAGTTATCCCTTGCCTCCTCCATATGGGATGCTTAACCCCATTTTGTCTCTCCCTTTCTCCTCTCATTCTAGTCTTCTCCCACCTCAGAATTTCACCTTTTAAAGTATCATCCCTTCATATTCAATTGATCCTGTACCCTCCATGTACACAGATGCACACATGTTTTGATATGTATTCATACCCATATATAGCCTCCTATATAGACATGTGTAAGTATATATATATGTATGTATGTATGTATGTATATATGTATTTATGTATGTATGTATATGTATATTTGTATTTCCTTCACCAATCCTCCTACTAAGGAAAGCTTCATAAGTTACTATTAACATTTTTCCATATTGGCATGTAAATAGTTCAACTTTGAGAAGTTCCTTATGATTTCTTTCCCATGTTTACATTCTAATGCTTCTTGTGTTTGATTGTCAAATTTTCTGTTCAGTTCTGGTTTTTTCAGCAAGAATTCTTGAAATTCCTCCAACTCATTGAATGACCATATTGTCCCCTGGAATATTATACTCAATTTTTCTGGGTAGGTGATTCTTGGTTTTAATCCCAGCTCCCTTGATCTTTGAAATATCATATTCCAGGCTCTTCAGTCCCTCATTGTAGAAGCTGCCAAATCCTGGGTTATCCTAATTGTTTTTCGACAGTATTGAAATTATTTTCTCTTAGAAGCCTGTAATATTTTCTCCTTTAACTGGGGATTCTGAAATCTGGCAATAATATTTCTAGTTTTCTTTTGGGGATCTTTTTGAAGAGGTGATTGGTCAATTCTTTCAAGTTCTGTTTTGCCCTCTGAATCTAAACCATCAGGGCAATTTTCCTTGAGAATTACTTGAAGGGTGCTTTCCTATTTGTTTTTTTTTTATCATGGGTTTCAGGTAGACCAATAATTTTCAAATTGTCTCTCCTGGATCTATTTTCCAGGTCAGTGTTTTTTTTTCAAGGAAATATTTCACATTGCTTTCTATTTTTTCATTTGTTTGTAACTGTTTAATAGTATCTTGGTTTCTCATAAAGTCATTAGCTTCCACTTGCTCCACTCTAATTCTGAAGGAATTATTCTCTTAAGAATGCTTTTGAGATCCTTTTTCCAACTGGCAAATTTGACTTTTTAAGGTATTCTTTTCCTCATAGGCTCTCTGGGCCTGTTTTGCAGTTTGAGTTAATCTATTTTTTTTGGGTAAAGTGTTGTTTTCTTCAGTTAGTTTGTTGACTCTTTTCATGATTTTCTTGCATCATTCTCATTTCTCTTCTCAATTTTTCCTCCACTTCTCTTATTTTCTTTTCAAAGTCCTTTTTCAGTTGATCTATAGCTTGTAGGCAATCTTCGAGTGTCTTGGAAGCATTTCATGTGGTAGTTCTGACTGTGTTGTCTTCCTCCCATTCCATGCTTTGATCCTTTTTGTCCACAAAAAGGATTCTGGAGTTTTATTGCTGTTCTTATTTTGCTTCCTTTTCCTCATGTTAGCCAGTGAATTAATTGGTTGGTTTTTTAAGTCTGTGGAACTCTGCTTCCAGGGGGGAAAGCTCTGTCCCAAATCTCTGAGGTTTTCACAGCTGCTGGAGCTCTTAGGAGGGTGCTGCAGCCTCTACCAGCTTTGGCCTACTGAAATCACACCCCAAGACCACCACCCAAGACCACGATCCAGGTCCAGGCCGCTCAATGCAAAAGCCCTTGGCCTTGATCAATTGTCTCAGCCCCACTGCAGGGTCCACAGGCCAGGAGCTCTGAAGCAGCCAGGTGGAGGACAGATCCTGCCCTTCCTCCATTGCTTCCTTGCCCTGGGGACAGATAGGCCTGACTGCTTTCCCTCCCCAAAATTTAGTTTGGAAGTTTCATTTTCACTGACCTTCTCTAATCCTTGCTTGATAGCAGTGAAGATTGTTTGGGGTGTGGTACATCTGCTCTCTGGGTAGACTCACGCTGCAGCTCAGCTCCTCCCATCTGCCCTAGGGCCTGGCCATGGTTTCGATGCCACAATGAGCCTG
The DNA here is from genome assembly GCA_028646575.1 of Pseudocheirus occidentalis. Lineage (NCBI taxonomy): Eukaryota > Metazoa > Chordata > Mammalia > Diprotodontia > Pseudocheiridae > Pseudocheirus > Pseudocheirus occidentalis. The sequence goes on from JAQQSW010021603.1 coordinate 9,049, forward strand.
TCCTGCCAAGCTGTGTTCAATGCAAGATGTGTTTTCTATATTTTTGTGAGTTTGGGAGCCCTAAAATTTGTTTAGAGTCATATATTTAGGGTGGCTCTGTGGGAGCTGCAAGACCTTGCTGCTTCTACGGGGCCATCTTGGCTCCTCCCCAATTAGTATCACAAGTAATGGCTTTGATGTTTGGTGATCTAAATTCTGTTTAACTGGAAGTTTTCTTTATGTAGAAAAATTCAATCTGAGATAATATTGGATAATGAGATATCATTATAATGTCATGTATACACAGAGGAGAATGTGTGTAATGTGTGTTTACAGACACATATACACACATGCACACATATATGTATATAAACTCATATACGCATGCATACCTATGCATACATGTATGCAAGAATACCATACCTTGAGTTATATACAAGAGTAATTTGATATCCTCTGTAACCACAGAAAGAAGTTCTAATATCAGTAGGTAGGAAGTACAGGAACCCTTCTTTTGTCTCTGTATAAGGAAGAACTTGCTGCTAGCTACAGCTCTCCAGTAATGTAATGAACTAACTTACAATGTCATGGGCTCCCTTTTTCTGGAAGTATGTAAGAAGAAACAAATTAACCATATGGAAGCAGTGTTACAAAAAACTTTTCTGCCATTGGAAGGAAAACTGAACATGACCTTTTAGATAATTTCTAACTCTAAGGTTTTATGATTGTGTAAGTGGGGCATATCACACACCAAACATAATCAATGTATACAACAAGATGCCCTATGTCCTGATATCTTTATTAGGTGAGAAGGCGTCTTTGAAAGAATTAATCAACCAATCAGTCACTCAAAGTCATAAATTAGATGTGCCTAGCAAAAAAACTTGGGAAAGAATGTAGTTTTTTTGAGCCATTAGTTGAAATCAGATACAAAAACTGGTTAAAAGAATTACACATTCCCCCTGTGTTCCCTCCTTCCTCTTGCCTCCTCTGCTCATGAGTGCAAGAGTGTGGCTCCACAAAGAATTCCAAAACTTTGTGCTAAGCATTTACTGGAATGTTCCTACACAATTTTCTTTCTCTTATATATAAGCCCAGGTGTATGTTTAATTCTTTCAACCAGGCCATATATACTTTATCATATCTAAATATATCTGATTATAGTAGAACTTTTCAGCTTCCCAGCTTAATTAACTAGTTGTTTCTTATTTTTTATTTGAGTAATGGATGATATAGCTCCAAAAAAGTGTTGTTCTCGCCTGATAAACTTATTAGAACTAGAGTATCTTATTAGTTACATGAATTGGGTTTAAGAGTATAAGATATTAGTCTTACAGTTTTAAAGTTTTCCTTTAATGGTGCTGTATCCTCTCCTGACTCTCAATTGTATACAGACTCCTTAACGACAGTAACACTGTTCTCTCCCTAAAATTCAAGCACATGTATGGAGTTGGTTAGTGATCACAGCATCATCCATAGGAAGAGAAAATAAACAAAATTGTTCTACAGAGCAGAAAAACTGCCTGAAAAACACACTTTTCTTTTGAGGTTTTTATTTTAATTTTTCAGTTCTTAAAATTCAGAAGATTTTGATAGAAAAAA
>JAQQSW010021604.1:0-10629 GCA_028646575.1 Pseudocheirus occidentalis
GGACATGGAAGAGAACAAAGCAAGGGGGGGTGCAGGATAAGAAGGAGGGACATACAATCAGCCTCTCACAATATGTCCACCATGGAGATGTCCTGCATAATTACACATGTACAGCCTGTATTGAATTGCAGCTCCATCCAGGGGAGTGGGTGACAAGGGAGGAACTGCAAGAATCTAGAATTTAAAAGCTATACAATCAAATGTTAAACAAACAAACATATATATATATATTATATATAATTATTATTAATAACTACATGCAACTGGGAAATGAGACGTGCAGGGACTGGGGTAGGGAGACCCTCCCTGTCCTACAGGAAAGTTAGAGGGGTGTTGGAGGAGAACCTAGAAGAGAGCAGATTGTGGGAGGAGCTTGGCAGTGGGATCACTGTTTTGGGCTTGGGGGTGGGGGAAAGAAGGGGAGAAAAATCTGTAACTCAAAACCTTGCAGAAATGAATGATGTAATCAAGAAAATAAATTAAAATTTAAAAAAAAGTTTGCTATATGGGGTAGACTCTTATGGAGTCTAGGTATCTGTGATGTTTACACTGAGCAAGCAGGCCAGAGTAAGTCTGATACACAGGAAGTCTCTGCTAGGTCATTCTATGGCTCTCACACCACATAGAGGGAAGACAGGGTCTTATGTACCAAGAAATCTAGGAGTGGTCTAGAGAAGGAGTTTGGGGAGGGTCTCCAGGAGGAATCAATGAGGTCAGACTCCAGTAATATGTTTGGGGAGGGTCTTCAGGAGGAGTTAATATGGTCAATGCAAGAGTTAACTGATAGTTTGATAGGCTCCAGGGTGGGAAGCAGATGGACAGTGGAGGGTTAGGCTAGTAACAGAGGTTTGGGCCCAGCCACAATGAAAAACTTATGGCCTCTGCAAATGCCTCATCAAGTGGGAAGATTCACTTAGACTTCAAGGGATTTCCTAAAGCCTGTATCTCAAAGATTCAAGTAGAGCTCAAGTGGGCTCCCAGAGCCTGCACCTCATCATAAGGATATAAAAATTTTCTAAATTTATAAAGAAATTAAGAAGACTAAGGGACAAGATAGAAGGATGTATAGATTGAGATTTAAGAGGGAGGGTGAACAGGATAAGTGAGTGACTCTTAGAGGAGTAGACAGAAAAAAGAGTAAACTTAAGAGAAACAGTATATTATTGTAAGTTGAGGGGCCACCTTCTAGTCAAGAAGGTGTGAATCTTCTTATCAAGGCTATGTCAAGAAATTCTGCTTTCCATGATATAAAGGAAAACTGCTTATTAGTAACAAGTAACAAACTGCTAATAAGTAACATAATGAAATACTGTTAGTATTTGCAGTGATGGCTATAGTAATTTTAGATCAGTACAGTATTAATTTTCCATAGTCCATACCTAAAATGAGTTCATTGAAGCTGATCTCTAACAACTAGAGCTACAGGACTCTAGAAAGAAAGTTAGTTTAGTTTAGTAGAAAGAAAACAAGCACAGAATCAGAAGTACTGGGATATTCTTCTTGTTCTACTACATGACATTAGACAACATACTTAATTTCTCTTGACTTAATTTTCCTCTTGTGTATAATAAAGAGGTTAAATCACACAGTCTCCAAGATTCCTCCAAGAGCTAATGATTTATAGAATGATGATGGAAAAATAAACAAATTTCTGCTGGCTAGAAAATAAATACATGAAATATTAGGAGTTTCTTATTCCTAACTAAAGTTAGATAATGTTGCAATTTTGCTCAGTCAAGTAATAATTTGCTCAACTGGGCATATATTATCCTTGGCATAGACTGATGGCTTAAAGGTATAAAAGACTGCCTAGGAACATTGAGGGGTTGCCTCACTCAAGATCACATAGTCTGGGTTTCTTAACACTAAAGTCAAGTATTTTAAAAGATAAAACTGTTTAATTATTGTTCAGAATGTAGCTATTGCTATTTCTAATAACTTTACTTCTATATTATTTGCTTGAACTTAATACAGACTCTGATCTCAGGTTACCTGCCAATAGTGTTTTTGTTTGTTTTGTCCTATGATTTAATGTACAGTAAAATCCTATCTTGCAAACAGGTGTGGGCTATCTGATATAAAAAATATGCAGTGTGGCAAGGTGCATCACCCAGAGTGACTAGATGGTTTATGAATTAAGGATAAATATGATTGTTAAAAGCTCCCCTCCACAGTTGTGAGTTTTGTTTTGTCTTCTGGTTCTGATTTGAGTTCCACAGAGATGCTGCTCTATCAATCCTTGACTGATACAATCATTGTATGTGGAAGAAGTTAAGAAAATGATGATGTATAAGCAGAATTCCTAAGAGAAACTATGTATAATAAATATAAATTTGTCCAAGCTGGAGAGGGAGTCTCGTTAATTGGCTCTTGGAGGCATTTAACAATTCTTGTCACCTCCAGCTACTTGTTCTTGCTCCATTCACTTTTGAGTCACCAAGTATGATGTCCAGTGAAAGGAATAGAGTCTCTGATGTTGTTTTGAAAGTTTGTGGAAGAGAACCATAAGAATCAAGGAGTTAGAGACTAAGAAAAATTTTACAATCAGTCTACTAGCAATGTCTCAAGGAGAAAGGGACATTCTTTGGGAAGATCTTTGTATCTTCTAACTAGTAAAAATTGAACCAAGGACTCATTCACCAATGAAATAACTTTTAGATATGATGTTGTGGGAGTAAAACTAAGATTTGAACCTTTTTTCTCAAAGAATGGTTTGCTATAGGGAAGAACATGTCCTGGAAGTATTAGGAGAAATACAGTTGTCCCTTCCACATCATAACTTTCCCCATCAATATATAGCAGATTGGCATAAGAAATGAAATGGGAATTTGGGGGGAGTTTTGCAGAAGCTGCAGATGACACAAAAAAGTTTAGAAGCTCAAAAATGGGAGTGGAGTCAAGATGGCAGAGTAGAATCAGGACAACTCCGGGGATCCCCGCATAACCATCTCAAATACATATAAAATATGACTCTAAACAACTTTTAGAGCTTCAGAATCCACAAAGTGATAGAGAAAGAAATCTTCTGCTGAAGGAAGCCCAGCAGGCAGACAGGAAGGGTTCATTCCACTGTGCTGGGAGCTGAGCCCAGTCTGGCACGAAACTGAGGCCTTAGCCACAGGATGGCCTGACCCACACAACTGGAGCATTCAGGAGAGTGGATCACCAGTAGGTGCAGTGGTTAGCAGAATTATCAACCCATAAATGCCAAAGACAAAGTGAAAGTTCAGTGGAACCCTGCTGAATTTGGGTGGGACAAGGAGCAGGTCCAGCCCTCTAGCCCCAGAGCCAGAAGTGGTGGAAGCTTTGGCCCTGCAGCTACCTCCCCATGGCTGATCCAGAGCTCTCAGCCTGCAGATTGCAGGGGGGCCAAGCAACCATTCAGAGGCTAAGTGCTCTTGCCTTAAGCTGTTTGGATTGGGATTGTGGTCTTAGGTGGTGGTACTGAAGGTAACCAGTAAGCCAAAGTTAGTGGGGGCTGTAGACTGTCTCCTAATAGCTCTGGCAGCTGCAAAAACCCCAGTGATTTGGGACAAAGTTCTCCCCTCTAGAAGCAGAGATCTACTGTGGCTCAAAAGTCAAGTTTATTGACTGGTCAAATGAGCAGGTAAATAAAACAAACAAGCTCAGCAATCCAACTTTAGATTCCTCTTTTGGGAACAAAAAGAATCAAAACATGGAATGGGAGGAAGACAATACAGTCAGAACTCCTACACCAAAAGCTTCCAAGAAAAACATGAACTGGTTATAGGCCTTAGAGGAGCTTAATAAGAATTTTGAAAATCAAATAAGAGAAGTGAGGAAAAATTGGGAAGACAAATGAGAATGATGCAAGAAATTCATGAAAAGAGAGACAACAACCTGACTGAAGAAAATAACACCTTAAAAATAGACTAACTCAAATGGCAAAAGAGGCCCAAAAAGCCAATGAGGAGAAGAACACCTCAAAAAAACTAATTTTCCAGATGGTAAAAGAATCTCAAAAGGTCACTGAAGGGAATGACTCCTTCAGAATTAGACTGGAGCAAATAGAAGCTAATAGCTTTATGAGAAATCAAGATATTATTAAACAGACCCAAAGAAATGAAAAAATAGATGGCAATGTGTAATATCTCATTGAAAAAAACATTGACCTGGAAAATAGATCCAGGCAAGACAATTTAAAAATTATTGGACTACCTGAAAGCCATGATCACAAAAAGAACTTAGAAATCATCCTTCAAGAAATTCTCAAGGAAAATTGCCCTGATATTTTAGAACCAGAGGGCAAAATATAACTTAAAAGAATTCAACCATCACCTCTTCAAAAAGATCCCAAAAGGAAAATCCTAGGAAAATTATAGCCATGTTCCAGGGTTCCCAGATCAAGGAAAAAACATTACAAGTTGCCAGGAAGAATCAATTTGAATACTGTGGAAACACAATCAGGATAACCCACGATCTAGCAGCTTCTACATTTAAGGATAAAAGGGCCTGGAATATGATATTCTGGAGATCAAAGGAGCTATGATTAAAATAAAAAGTGACCTACCCATCAAGATTGAGCATAATGTTTCAGGGGAAAATATGGTCATGCAACAAGGTCGAGAACTTTCAAGAATTTTTGAGGAAAAAACCAGAGGTGAATAAAAAGTTTGACATTCAAATACGAGAATCATGAGAAGGTTAACAGCGAAAGGAAATCATAAGGAATTTATCAAAGTTGTACTACTTACATGCCTACATGGAAAAACAACAATTGTAACTTAGGAAACGTTTTTTAGTATAAGGATAGTTGAGGGGAATATAAATGTGTATATCTTATATAAATGTGTATATATAATATAATATAAATATGTGTATATATATATATGTGTGTGTATGTACATATATACACACATATATATGCATAAATGTTTTATGTATACATACATATATCTATATATGAGGGTATCCATGCATATGAATACATATATGAGTGTGTGTATATGTGTACAGATATGCATGTACAGAGGACACAGGATCAATTGAATAGGAAAGGATGATATTTTAAAAGGTGAAATTGAGAGTTGCGAGAGGAATAGAATGAGAGGAGACAGGGAGAGACAGAATGGGGTTAATTGTCTCATATGGAAGAGGCAAGCAATAACTGGTAAAATGGAGGAGAAGAACAGGAAGGGAAAAGGGAGTGGGTCAACCTTACTCTCATTGAATTTGGCTTGGGGAGGAAATGACATAATTGGTTACCTCTAAATTGGGTACCTCACCCTACAGGAGGGTATGGGCTAAGGCAGGTTAGGGGAGGGCAGGTTAGGGGGATGGTTGTTAGAAGTACACACTTATGTAAAGGCACAGGGACAAAGTAGAGAATAGATCAAATGGGTGTTTGAATAGGATGGAGAGAAATAAAGACGGTCTTTCACAATATATCCATTGTGGAGATATTTTGTGTAATGCACATATATGGCCTGTATTGAATTGCTTATCTTTCCAGTGGGGCTGGATGATGAGGGAGGAAGGGAAAGAATCCATAATTTAAAGTTTTAAAATCAAATGTTTAAAATATATTATTATTATTATTATCAATTTTTATTACTATTTACATGCAACTGGGAAATAAGATATACAGGCACTGGGGTAGGGAGATCCATATTGCCCTACTAGAAAGTCAGAGTGGTGATGGGAAAGGATGTAGGAGACAGTAGATTGGGATAGGGGGTATACAGTGGGATCACTGTTTTGGGGTGGTGGGCAGGGGAAAGATGGGGAGAAAATCAGTAACTCAAAATTTTGTGGAAATGAATGATGTAAAATAAAACTAAACAAAAGTTAATAAAAAAAGAAACTCAGAAATAAATGAAATATATGTACATTATTATATAATATCAACACATTGTATCTTTTAATACCATAAGAATTCAGACTTTGTCTCTAAAACAAAGGGAGGGCCACCAAGTTTTTTGTGGATTTCCAGATCACATGGGTGCCATGTCTGTAAAACTCACAGTGTAGAACCATTAATTGTACTTGTAAATTTGTTCTTGCTATATTTTTGAAGGAAACATCCTTTTGTGAAAGTCATTCAGTGCTAAATGGTTAAACATAACTGGGGATAGAGCTAGATGTTGTCCCTGTAACAATGGCAAGAACATAGTTGGTAGGGACTCAAGCTTATAGGAGAAGAGACGCCTTAAGCTTTCATGGTTAAACTTTAGAACCCCGGGAAGGAAATATGACAGTTTCGATCTGGGAGAGTGATTCTAAACATAGTCATTATTCTAAGTAGAAACCTACCTATAAGATTTTGTTTAAAATGTTCTAGATAAAAGTGATTGTAAAAAGTTGGAAATAGGAAAAACTTTGCAAGAAGTAGCAGAAAGATCAATGACCTTGGAACAACATGACCTGAGTACTCTAGCTCTTCCATTTACTACCTGTGTGACTTTGGAAAACTCAGTTAACTCCAATGTGCCTCACTTTTTCCACTTTTAATAAAGGAGCTCAGTTTAAATGATCTCCAATGCCCCTTCCAATTTTTTATCTAGGAAACTAAGAGAGTCATGTGGTTGACTTTTGAATGTGCTTAATTTTGGATTCTCAATTTAATATTTATTTAGTCTGAAAGTAGTTGAAGTCATCAACAATGCTGCAACCAGAATCATAGTATCTCAGAATAGTATGCAATCCCAGAAAACTTCTAGTCCCATTTTCATTTTAAATAATGTCTCACCCATGACTTTTCATCTTGTTAACAAGAATTCTACAAGAAAATTTTACAGTCACATTCCTGAATTTCATGACAACATAATTTATTTTTTATGGGTTTGGGTATACTACAGGTAAAACAATCATAAAATAGTAAATAATACTAGCTAGCATTTATTTAAGGCTTTAAGTTTTGTCAAGTACTTTACATATATTATTTCTAATTGATCTTTTAGAAATCATAAAAAAATCATAAGGAAAATTAAAAGCAAGCTATCAAATTTTAAAAATATTTGCTGAAAACCTTATATTCCCCTCTGTTTTTAGAAGGGCACTTATGAAAAATTGTTTCAATGAATCATATCTGACTATGGCACTGCAGTATAATTTTTATCAACTTAAATGTATTTTACATCATGAGTTGTTTCATGGTATACATATCTAAAGTGCTGTGATGTGACATGTGGATAAATAAAATTTATCAATAATCAGATGTATGACTTTCGACAAAAGTTTCAAAGTACCATTCCCCCAAAATTTGCCATAATCGCTAAGCATCATATAATTGACTGATTTTTTTTTAATTTTCCCTTCCTCTTATCCTTGTTCTCACCTTCTGGCAGCAGCACTAATTAACTGTCAGATGGAAAGAAGAGAGCAACCAAGTTGTACATATATAGTAGCAAGGATAAGAAGACAAAGAATAGGGCAATTCAAAAAAAAAAGAAGAATTAGACCCTGTCTCAGTGAAATTTCACTATAGGTAGTATTCACTGGATTGATAATTAGTTCAATAACAACAAAAATTCATTATTTCACCAGCACAGAAGGAGAGCAGTACTATATAGGCAATTTGGTGGGGTTTCAGTTTTGTCAATGTAACTAATTAATTCCAGAGTTCAACTGCAAGTAGTTGTGATACAGGTGAAAGGTCCTGGGCTGGACCAGAAATGCTTATTAGATCTTCCTTATAATTAAAGCAAAAGAAAACAAAAACGGGACTGTTCAGCATTCTTGTTGCAAAATACAGATTTTGTTAATGGTCTGACAATATCCTTTGGCAGAGTACAGTAATTATATGTTAATCCCATATATGATCCTTAAAACTGAAATAAATGATGTAAACATCTTTCTTCTGCTAGCCTTGATTAAATGGCCCTTGTTTATCTTGACTAAAAAGCCTTTTCATGGCTAGAAAATATATAAAAAAGACAACTTTGTAGTACACATTTTTGTTGTCTACCTTCTATGTACAAGGCACTATTCCAGGAAATGGGGATGGAGAGAGCAAACAAAATATCAAAACAGGATGACGATTTGGAAATCAAGTTACAACAAATAAATATTAGTTATTAAGATTTCAGATTTGTCTTTGAGCAAAAAAAAATGACTCATGATCATTATTTCTGCTAGTATTAAATAAATTGCTATTGCCCCTCAGTCTACTGTATTTAGGAGGGAAAAAAAAGATCTGATCTGTATAAAAATTAAACTGAATTAGACGAGGGAATTTTATGGTCAGCTATAACCTGATCCCCATCTCTGCCTTCATTGAGCCCCCAAAACAGGAACTCCTGAACAACAGGATAATTCCAAATTGGACTGTATAACATAACACTTTAACCCATCTTTCCCCTTCAAGACACAGTTCAGGCTTCTAAAAGAAACCTTTCCTGATTTACCACCCCAATCTGCTCCCTTCCCAGTGTCCTCCTTTTCTTATAAGTATTTACTATTTAATCTGTGTATATGTATACATGAATATTTTATCACCCCTGAAGGAATCAAAGGTTCTCCAGAGTATTGTTTCTTTCCTTTTATTTCTATGTTTTGAACCTAGCATTATGTGCTTAGTACATAGTACATGCTAATAGATGCTTATGGATTCATTGAATACATGAACTTAAGCTTCTTAGACATATGGACATGGCCTGATCTCTGTTCTGAGAGGAATAAAATCTGTCATAGTGAGATAAAAATATTTTAACATTTAGGGAGTGAGGTCAAGAAGAGAGCCCTGAGAAAATGATGATCATAGTCTTGTTTAGGAAAGAAAAGTTATTAGGAGTTGTTATCAAAAACAGCAACAAATAAACAGCATCTCCTACATAATACCTTCCCTAAATCCTCTAGTTAAAAAATTACATTTCCATATTTAATCTTCATGTTGTCCTTTTTATTTATTTTATGTTTCTATTATGCTCTTCATTGTGGTTATTGTGGGGTTGCTGAATAAATGGAATGAGAAAGCATAATTGGTTATGTGAAAGCCTAGCTAATATAATAATAAAAATGACAATACTACCTTAATTAATTTCCTTATTCAGTGTCATCCCAATCAAATTACCAAATGATCTCTTTATAGAACTAGGAGTAAAAATAACAAAATTCATTTGGAGGAAAAAAATGTCAAGAATCTCAAGAAAAATAATGGAAGAAATGGGAAGGAAGGGGGGACCATTCAGTACCAGATTTCAAATCATACTACAAAGTAATAATTACCAAAATGTTTTTGTACTGGTTAAAATAGATATATCAACCAGGGGAGGAAAAATTATGCATAAAACATAGAGAAGCAGAAGTATTTAGTTCCCTAGTCCCTAGTATAAACTAAGACTTTAGTTACTGGTCTAAGGGCTCATTATTTGACAAAAATTACTGGGGAAATTTTACAAAAATGTGGAATAAATTATCTTAGTACTAATAACATACCTTATAGAAAGGGAAGCTGCAAATAGGTGCATGACATGTCTAAATGGTCAAATCATAAGCAAATTAAAGAAATATGGAAAATTATCTATTATGTCTATGTATAGGGAAAAATTCAGGAGAAAACAAGGAATACAGAACATCATAGAAGATAAGATGAAAAATTTTGAATATGTAAAATTCAAAAAATTTTGTACAAACTAATATGATCAAAAGGTAAAAAATTAACTGGGAAAAATCTTTGCAGGAAGGTACTCAGCTAAATATCTCATTTTAAAGATACATCTTAATATGTTTTTATAACATTTTATACCCTTAATATATTAATATAATATTAGCTTTTCAACTCATTCAAATGTTTAATAGTAAGCCATTTGAAAACTGATGAATGATTTAAGGATATAAACCAAGTAGGTTTTTTTTAATGTGCATTTTTTTAATTTAGGTTTTGTTTGTTTTCTTGTTTACATTATTCATTTTCATTATATTTTAATTACACTTCTTCTCCCCATATTGCCCCTGACCCAACCCTAAAACAGCAATCCCACTGTAAAGCCCCTAACCTGCTCTGCTCTCTTATTTTCTGGTAGGGCAGGGAGGGTCTCCCTATCCCAGCCCCTGTATATCTTAATTCCTAGTTGCAGGTATTGCAGAACTTTAAACTCTAGATTCTTCCAATTCCTCCCTTGTCACCCACCCCCACTGGAAGGACACTCAGTTCAATACAGGCTATGGATGTGTGATTATATAGGACATCTTAAGAGTGGACATATTGTGACAGTGATTGTCTGACGCTCCTTCCTATCCCTCCCCCACCTTGTTCTGTTCTCTACCCTGTCCCTGTCCGTATACTGAAGTGTGTGCTTCCAGGATCCCTCCCCCAGACCCTGCCCTCCCCTCCATCATGCTCCCTCTCATCCCCATACCCCCTACTCTCCTGTGTGTCATGATGCCCAGTTTAGAGTTTTTGCCATTTCTTCCCTAAGCCAAATTCAGTGAGAGTAATTGAAAGTAAAAGTTTAATAGTTATCCCTTGCCTCTTGTCTATGGGATGATTAATCCCATTTTGTCTCTCCCTGTCCCCTCTCATTCTAGTCCTTTCCCACCTCAGAATTTTGCCTTTTAAAGTATCATCCCTTCACATTCAATTCATCCTATATCCTCTACATTCACATATACACACATGCTCAGATATGTATTCATATGCATATATAGCCTCCTATATGGACCTATGTG
>JAQQSW010021605.1:0-10629 GCA_028646575.1 Pseudocheirus occidentalis
TGTGTGTGTGTGTGAAGTGTCTGAGGCCAGATTTGAACTCAGGTCCTCCTGACTCCAGGGTCGGTGCTCTATTCACTGTCCCACCTAGCCGCCCCTATAATCCGAATCTTAAAGGCTGTTCACAGTAGCATTCTCTCAGGAATCTACTGCTGATTGGCTTTACATGTATGTATAAAGAAATGAGTTCATGAGTGCAAGAAACATTATGAATGTAGTATTGATGGAAATTAGTAGATATATATCTATTGTAGATATATATTATATATAATACATATATATGTATACATATATATAATATATACACACACACACAGAATGTTATCTAGATATCTAGTGATTTCATCAAGCTGAATGTCTCTGCTGGTTTTGTGATTACCAGTCTGCTGTTCTCTAATATTAGGTGGGCTTCAGGCCTTCAGAGCTTTGTGTTTCCAACTACTAGGATGCAGTGGCTAGGTCACTAGTTCACAAGAATAGACTTACAAATCTTTTAATTAAGATATTCTGGGGGAATTGCTTAGTCATTTTTAAGTCATGTACAACTACTCTTGACCCCATTTGGAGTTTTCATGGCAAAGATATGAAGTGATTTGCCATTTCTTTCTCTAACTCATTTTACAGATGAGGAAACTGAGTCAAACAAGATTCAGTGAGTTGCCCAGGGTTACACAGCTAGTAAGAATCTGAGGCCAAATTTGAACCCAGATCACCTTGACTTCAGGGTAAGCTCTCTATCCACTGTACCACCAAACTGCCCCAATTAGAGTAGGGAGTAATTCCTTGTACATTTGTGTGATGTGCCGCAGTTAGCTTAGCCTCAGGAACTCAGATGTGTGACCATCTTGAAAACAGTATAGTAACTCCTGCATTACTCAGGAGCTACTCAGACTTGATTGAAGAACCATACAGTCCACCTCCATCCAGACTTACTCAGTGTACTTTTGTAGATAATGAAGGTCAAGAGAAGCCATGTTTATTGTGTATTGGTGTACTTCAGTTAAAAAAAAACCTGCTTGATTTGAATATTTTTGGTTCTAAATGCTACATTTTCAGCATTTTAGATCAAATTTAAACTAGACCATAAGGCTACTAACAAAGGCCTACAGAATGACCTGAAGCTAAGAGTGTTCAATCTTTTTATTCATTTGTGTACGGTACTGATTCTAAGTCTATGGTCATATACAGCATTCTGGTTTAAGATTAAATTGCTTTCAGCTTTTGTTATATCCCTGGTTGGAATCTTCTATTCCCATAATTTATTTCAGGGATGTTAGTAAAAAAAAATTGCTACAGGAGTTATATAGAGGTTAGGGCAATAAAATCTGCTATCCCAAGATCTTACTTAATTTGCATGCTAATGAGGTTGGGAAATATTTCTGCCTTTATTGCATGCATGCACACACACACACTCACAAATATTACTTTTATACTATTTTCTAGCAACTGCAAAAACTGCTTTCTCACTGCTTAAGGAAGATAAAATTGTGAAGAGAGTGGCTTGGAGAGGGAAGAGAATAAACCCATAAAAGATGAAAAACTTGTGAGAATTTTGCAATAACCTAGGAAGGTAGCAAGGGTAGTAGTGGAAAAAGAAGTGAGGGCATGAGTGCAAGAAACATTGTGAATGTAGTATTGACAGAAATCAGTAGCTAGAAGTTGGAAAGAGAGCCAAGACAAAGAAAATCTTAAGGTTTGGGACACAAGAGATTAGTTAGATGAACAGTGTCATTGACACAAAGAGTGGGGTTACAATAAGATTTAGTAGGAAAGAAAAATGCAGAGGTCCAATGAAAATGGCAAAGGGAAAGGAAGCTTTAGAGTCTAGTTCTCCCCCCACGCCTCCTCAGTAAAATGTACCATACTGAATTCTGACCAAAAAAACCAAGAAGTAGGGGGCAGCTTGGTGACACAATGAATAGAGCACTAGCCCTGGAATCAGGAGGACCTCAGTTGAAATTCGGCCTCAGACACTTAACACTTATTAGCTGTATGACCTTGGGCAAGTCACTTGACCCCAATTACCCTGCCAACCCCCTCCAAAAAGCAGGGGAAAAATCCAAGAAGTCACAATGAGTCATTTTTTCTAGCCTGGGGCAGCTGAAGATGGATAGAGGTCTGTGAACACTGGAGAGGTTGTCTAGCCCTGAACTCAGGGCTGCAGTAGCAGAAGGGGGGAGAATTTCAGTGCTCAGGGACAGAGAGAGGTCTCAGATAAAACACCAGAAAGAGATCTCATGTAATTAGATGAGAAAGTATTGGGTGCAGGAATGCATGCCTCCCACAACATAGTTCTGGGTCACAGATTTGGGGTGAAAAATAACAGAAGTGAGGATAGGCTCTGGCTGTGACTGAGCCTAAAGCAAGTTCTGGAAAACAAATGGTAGTTGTATGAGTCTGAGCCCAGGAGAAGAATGCAGCATTTCAGACCAAAGAGGAGCCATCGTTTCAGCCACTCTGAACCTGCAGGGTCTCCCAGCATGCCAATAGTGGTTGAGTCCAGTGGTAAGCTACTGAAACTCCCAACTAGAAACAAGCTAATAGACCCAAACCTGTGTCAGGAAGTTGCAGATCTCAGACCAGGTAGCTAGTAACCAGATCATCTCCTGGATCACACCACTTTGGGAGCACAGAAAGCTTTCAGGAGTCCAAATAGAGCTTTGAAAGTAGCAGAAGGAGCTAAGGAGGCAGAAGCTCAGGCTAGATATCCCCACTTTCCTCAAAAGTGGGCCAACCCTAGCAATAACATAAAGTTCAAAGTCAAGAAATAGGCTTAAAGAATGAACAAACAAACAAAAAATAGCCCCATCATAAAGAAGTACCATTGCAACAAGGAAACTCAAAACTGAAACTTTGAAGAAGAAAATGACTCAAAAAATGTACAAGGAGGAGACAGAACCAAGGTGGCAGAGAAAAGGCAGGGACTCATCTGAACTCTCCAAATTCTACTCCTAACGACTTCAAATAATACCTTGAAATGAATTCTAGAGTTGGAGAACCCACAAAAGGATCAGGTGAAACAATTTTCCAGCCCAAGACAGCTTAGAAGTTTGGCAGCAAAGGTCTGTCAAAACAGGGTAAGAACAGAACACAGTCCAGTGCAACCAGCTGAGGCTCTGTCCAAGCAAATTAGCAACAGGCTTTGGGGACAATAGAATCAGTAGCACAGCAAGGGCTTCATGAGCTCTCAGCCCACGGGCAGCAAGGAGGTCAGAAAACCAGTTAGAAGGAGATTATAGGGATCCCCTTGCTGGCACTGAATGCAAGATTCTGTTGCATTGTTCATACACAGATACAGGTTGCAGTCCTGGTTGCAGTCCAAGGGTGAGCAAGAGCACTAGCACACCAGAACTTAAAGCCACAGGAGACTGGGGACTCTAGTCATAGTTCCAGGGTGGAAAAGAGTTCTTGTGGTCACTCACAGGTCAGAATACAGGTCAAGATAACTGTGGCCACACCTTTCCTTAAATCATACCATCTAAACTAAAAACATACAAATCCCCAGAATTAGTGCTGAGAATAGCAGCAAAAAAGTCCTGGAATAGTGCCTCCTCCATCCCAGGAACAGACCCCAACTTTAGCATAAAGTTAAAAGCCAAGGAATAAGCTGGAAAATGAGCAAAAAAAAAAAAGAACCCAATCATAGAAAGTTACTATTATGTAAGGGTAGATCAAAATGCAAACTCAGAAGAAGCCAATAAAGTTGAAACTAGTACATCAAAACCCTCAAAGAAAAATGTGAATTGGTCTCAGCCCCCCCACCCAAATGGATTTTAAAAATAAAATAAGAGAGGTAGGGGAAAAATTGGGGGAAGAAATGAGAGTGATGTAAGAAAATGAGGGGTAGCTAGGTGGCACGTAGGTGGCCTCCAGCACAGGCTCTGGAGTCAGGAGAATCTGAGTTCAAATCCGGCCTCAGACACTTAGCCTTGTGACTTTGGGCAAGTCATTTAGCTCCAATTGTCCTACCTTCCCCCCTGCCCCCTCCAAAAAGCAAATAAGAAGAAGAAGAAGAAGAAGAATGAAAAAAGAATCAACAGTTTGGTAAAGAAGGCACCAAAAAATGAAGAAAATGACACCTTAAAAAATAGAGTAAGACTAATGGTAAAAGAGGTATAAAAATCCACTGTACAGAGGAACACCTTAAAAATTATATGGAAATGGGGAAAGTGGTACAAAAATTCACTGAAGAAAAGGACTCTTTTAAAAGTGGAATTGGCCAAATAGAAAAGGAAGCACAAAAACTCACTGAAGAAAATAATTCCTTAAAAATTAGAATTGAACAAGTGAAAGCTAATGATTACATGAGACGTCAAGAAACAATAAAACAAAATCAAAATAATGAAAAAAATAGAAGAAAATGTGAGCTATCTGATTGGAAAAGCAACTGAATGGAAAAACAGATCCCAGAGAGATAATTTAAGAATTATTGGACCACCTAAGAGTCATGATCAAAATAAATAAATAAATAAGCCTAGACATGATCTTTCAAGAAATTATCAAGGAAAATTGCTCTGATATTCTAGAACTGGAAGGTAAAATAGAAATTTTAAAAATCCACTAATCACGACCTGAAAGAGATTTCAAAATGAAAAATCCAAAGGCTATTATACTCAAATTCCAGTACTCTTAGGTCAAGGAGAAAATATTGCAAGCATCCAGAAAAAAAATTCAAATTTCATGGAGTAAGGATACATATGATGTAGCAGTTTCTGCATTAGAGGATTAAAGGGCTTCAACTATGATGTTCTAAAGGGCAAAGGGATTAGGATTACCACAAAGAATAACATACCCAGAAAAACCGAATATAATCCTTCAGGAGAAAAGAAATTGGACATCCAATGAAATAAAAAAATCTTTTAAGCATTTCTGATCGAAAGATCAGAGCCAAATAAAAAATTTGACTGTTAAGTCAAAAATTGACTTGTCAACTTGACAAGACTCAAGAAGCATAAAAAAGGAAACAGAAAAGAGAAATCATAAATGATTCAATACAGTTAAACTATTTACATTCCTACATGGGAAGATAATACTTCTAACTACTATGGATTTTTTCATTATTAGAGCAGTTAGGAGTATACATAGAGGGCAGAACTGTGAGTTGAATATGATGAGATGATATCAGTAAAAATAAAATTAAGAGGTAAAAAAGAATGAATTGGGAGAAAGGGAAAGGGAGAGGTGGAGTAGGGTAATTTATCTCACATTTTAAAAGGTGCAAAAGAGCTTTTACAGTAGAAAGGAATATGAAGAAAGCTGGGGTGGGGGGATGGAACACTTAAATCTTATCAGAATTGGACCAAAGAAGGAATAACATATGCAATTTGTTGGGTATATAAATCTATCATACCCTACAGGCAAGTAGCAAGGGAAGCAAAGAAGAGAAGGGTATCAGGGGGAGATGATAGAAGGAAAGGTAGATTGGAGAAGGTGTTAGAAACAAAACTCAGATAGAATAGACAGGGTGAAAGGAGAGGGAGGCATAGAATAAACAGGGGAAATAGGACAGAGGAAAATAGTAAACATAATTGAAAAAAATTTAAGGCAAATCTGTCTGATAAAAGCCTCATTTGTCAAATACATAAAGAAATCCAATCAAACTAGCAAAACAATTTTATAGAGCTAGAAAAAATAACAAAATTCATCTGTAAGAACAAAGGGTCCAGTATATCAAGAGAAATAATGAAAGAAAATGCAAGGGAAGGTGGAATAGCCCTCTCAGATCTAAAAATGTATTATAAAGGAGCAATCATAAAAACTACTTCATACCGGCTAAGAAAATGAGTGGTGGATTAGTGGAATGGGTTAGATACACAAAACACAGCAGTCAATGTCTACAGTAATCTACTGTTTGATAAACCCAAAGACTTCAGCTTCTGGGATAAGAACTTACTATTTAACAAAAACTGAGAAAACTGGAAAATAATATAGCAGAAACTAGGCATAGTCCAACATCTTACATAATACAACAAGATATGGTGAAAATGGGTACATGATTTAGACTTAAAGGATGAGACTATAAGCAAATTAGGAGAGCAAGAAATAGTTTATCCATCAGATTTATGGAGAACAGAAGAATTTATGACCAAACAAGAGAGAAAGAATATTATGAAATGCAAAATGGATAATTTTGATTACATTAAATTAAAACAAGTTTGCAGAAACAAAGTCAATGCAACCAAGATTAGAAGGGAAGCAGAAAGCTAGGAAACTATTTTTACAGCCAGTGTCTCTGATAAAGGCCTCATTTCTAAAATATATAGAAAACTGAGTCAAATTTATAAGAATATAAGTCATTCCCCAATTGATAAATGGTCAAAGTATATGAACAGGCAATTTTCAGAGGAAGAAATTAAAGCTATCTATAGTCATATGAAAAAATGCTCTAAATCACTACTGATTAAAGAAATGCACATCAAAACAACTCTGAGGTACCACATCACACCTATCAGATTGACTAACATGACCAAATAGGGAAAGGACAAATGTTGGAGAAGATGTGGGAAAATTGGAATACTAATGCACTGTTGGTGGAGTTGAGAACATATCCAGCCATTCTGGAGGGCAATTTGGAAGTGTGCCCAAAGGGCAATCAAACTGTGCATATCCTTTGACTGAGCAATACCACTTCTAGGTCTGTACCACAAAGAGATCATAAAAACAGGAAAAGGACTCAAATGTACAAAAATATTTAGGTTGGCTCTTTTTGTGGTAGTCAAGAATTGGAAACTGAGGGGATAGCTATTAATTGGGGAATGGCTGAACAAGCTGTGTATATGAATGTAATGGGATGCTATTATTCCATAAGAAATGATGATCATATGGACTTCATGAAAACCTTGAAAGACTTACATAAATTGATGCTGGGTGAGTTGAGCATATCCAGGAGGGCATTGTAAACAATAACACAACATTGTGCAATGACCCCGACTTTGATACAAGTAACTCTTCTCAGCCATACAAGGATCTAAGACGATTCCAAAAGACTCATGATGGAAAAGCTATCCATATCTAGACAAAGAACTATGGAGTCTGAATGCAGATCAAATCATATCTCTCTCCTCTCCTCCCCCTCTCATTTCTTGTTTCTTGTGGTTTTTCACTCTGGTTATAATTCTTCTTTACAACATTACTAATGTGGAAATGTTTAATATGATTATATATGGATAGCTTATATCATATTACACACCATCTTGGGGAGGGGGGAACAAAAGAAGGGGGAGGAAATTTAGAACTAGAAATCCTATAGAAGTGAATAAAAACAAATAATTTTTTAAATTTAAACAAGTGATAGGGTACTCTATAGCCAGGTTCAACTCTATAAAACTGTTAAGTTCATCTTTGGCAATTCCTGCTTTTATTTTCTATGTTCTTTTTCCCTTTTATTTTATGCTCTACCTTTCACTTTTCTCATAGCACACTGTTTTGCCTAGCTGCTGCTCTATTAAGAAGAAAACAGAATTAGTAAGTTACTAGCATTTTAGTTCATTTGTTTAATCTATTTCCTTCCCTAGGAATATCTACATTTTTTTTTCAGAAAGTATCAAGTAAAGAAAGAAAGAAAAAAATAAAGTATGAGCAGGATGCTCACAGAAAAACCTGAGAAAATGTGCACAAACTGATACAAAGTGAAATGAGCAGAACCAGGAGAACATTGTACACAATAACAACAATATTATACAATGACCAGCTGTGAATCTATTCTCAGTAATACAACAATCCAAGACAACATCCACGTCTAGAAAAAGAACTATGGAGTCTGAATGCAGATCAAATCATATTATTCACTCTCTCTCCTCCCCTCCATAAAGACTTATGATAAAAAAAATACTATTTACCTCCAGAGAAAGAATTAGTGGAGCCTGAATGTAGTCAAATCATACTTTTTAAAAACTTTCTTTATTTTTCTTGGGAATTTTTTTGTCTGTGGCTTTTTTCACAGCATGATGAATATGGAAATATGTTTTGCATGACTGCACATGTATAACCTATATCAAATTTTCAATAAGAGGAGAAGAAGGAGGGAGGGAGGAAGAGAATTTGGAACTCAAAAATTTAGAAAGTGAATATTAAAAATTGTTTTACATGTAATGAGGGAAAATAAAATATTAAATAAAAAAGAAAAATATATAAGCAAAGTCTCAAAAATACACATAGCTTGGACACAAACAAATATAACAAGAATTTCTATGAGAGTTAAGAAGGAGTTTTAAATAAATAAAATTTTAATGAAGGAACCAAGATGGCAGAATACAGAAAAACATTACAGCTGAGCTGTATGCACATACATACATACATATATATGTAAAAAATATATAATATATAATATGTAATTATATAATATATAATGTATTATATATTATATTATATATAATTGTGTATTATATATTATATCATATATATATATAATAAAATAGGAGGGGTAGAGGAAAAAATAAATGAGAGTGTTGCAAGAAAATTGTGAAAAAAAAAAACCAGTTAAATTGAGAAGAGACAGAGAGAGAATACTGAAGAAAATAACAGCTTAAAAAAAAACAGAATTGGCCAAATGGTGAAAAAAGAAGTTACAAAACTTCACTGATAAAAATAATTCCTAAAAAACAGAATTGGTCAAATAGAAAAAGTGGTGCAAGCACTCACTGAATTAGAATTGGACAAGTGGAAACTAATGACTCCATTAGACATCAAGAAAAAATAAAACAAAGTCAAAAGAATGAAAAATGGAAGAAAATGTGAACTATCTCATTGAAAAAATGACCAAATCAGAAAATAGATCTAAGAGAAATAATTTAACAATTACTGGGCTATCTGGAAGCTGTAATACAAAAAATAAGAACTAGACATCATCTTTCAAGAAATGATCAAAGAAAACTACCCCCAACATTGCCAGAGATAGGGTAAAAAAAAATTGAAAGAATCCACCAACAACCTCCTAAAAGAAACCCCAAAATGAAAACTTCCAGGAATATTATACTCAAATTCCAGAACTCCCAGATCAAAGAGAAAGTACTTCAAGCATCCAGAAAGAAACACCAGAGTCAAAGTAAAAATCACAAGAGATTTAGTAGCAACCATGTTAAAGGAGTAGAGGCCTTAGAATATGATATTCTAGAGGGGAAAGGAGGTAGGATAACAACCAAGAATAACATGCCCAGCAAAACTGAGTATAATCCTTCAATGGAAAAAAATGGTTATTTAATGAAATAGCAGACTTTTCAACATTTCTGATGGAAAAACCAGAGCAGAATAGAAATTTTTTACTTTCAAGTATAAGACTCAAGAGAAACATAAAAAGGTAAATAGGAAAGAGAAAACATAAGGGATTCAATTACATTCTTACATGGGAAGAAAAGAGCTTTATCATCATTCAGGCAGAAGGAGTCTACATTGACAGAGAGTATAAGAATGAGTTGATAATGTTGGGTGAGAAAAAGCAGTACACTAGGAGAAGGGGTAGAAAAGAAAAAGAATGGGGAAAAGTATCTCACAAAAGAGGCATGGAGCAAATCACTAGTGATTAGAGAAATGCAAATCAAAACAACTCTGAGGCACCACATCTCACTGGCCAGACTGGCTAAGATGACAAAACAGGAAAATGATAAATGCTGGAGAGGATGTGGAAAAATTGGAAGACTAATGCATTGCTAATGGAGCTGTGAACCGATCCAGCCATTCTGGAGAGCAATCTGGAATTATACCCAGAGGGCTATAAATAAGTGCATACTCTTTGACCCAGCACTACCACTTCTAGGGTTATATCCCAAAGAGATCAGAGAAGTGGGAAGAGGACCCATATGTACAAAAATATTTATAGCAGCTTTTTGTGGTGGCAAAGAATTGGAAAACAAGGGGATGAAGGGGCGGAGCCAAGATGGTGGCGTAGAAGGAGCAAGGATCCGCAGCTCCCACCCAGCTACCCAAAATACCCATAAAATGTGACCCTAAACAAATTCTAGGACTCTCAAACTCACAAAAATACAGAAAGCACATCTCTCGCTGAAGGCAGCTCGGCAGCAGGGGCTCATCACAGCAGGCCAGGAGCCGAGACCAGCCCAACCTGAAACAGAAACACAGCCAGGCCAGACCCCAGGGTGGTTGGGAGGAGCTGAGCCTAACCGCAGCCAGTCTACAAGAGGGAAGATCTACTGCACCTTGAGCAACTACCAAGGCATGAAAACAAGGATTAGAGAAAGCTCGGCAGGAGCCATCATGCAGGCGGGCAGGCTGGAGCCGAGACCAGCCCAGCCAGAAAACCAAAACTGCGGCCAGGCCTCAGTGTCCAGGAGGAGCCGAGCCTCCCAAGCTGCAGCGTGAGTCTACCCCGGGGAGAAGTTCTACTGCACCTGGAGGGATTTTCATACCTACTAAGCCAGAATTACAGAAGGTCAGTGAAAGTGAAACTTTGAAACTTAATTTGGGGGAGGAAAAGCAGTTTGGCCAATCTTCCCCCAGGGCAAGGAAGCAGTGTGCGAAGGGCAGGAACTGCTGTAACCAGTGGCTGCCGCCAGTGGGCTGCTTCAGAGCACCTGGCCTGCAGATAGTAGGGGGGCTGAATCAATTGATCAGGGCAAAGTGCTCTTGCGTTGAGCGGCCTGGATCCAGATTGTGGTCTTGGGTGGTGGTCCTGGGGTG
>JAQQSW010021606.1:0-10629 GCA_028646575.1 Pseudocheirus occidentalis
TGAAAATCTGTTTAGAGTCCCATTTTATGAGTTTTTTAGCATATTTGTGTGGGAGCTGTGGTGCTTTGCTGCTTCTACGCCGCCATCTTGGCTCCGCCCCCCCATCCCAATAATTCTTAAATTATCTCTCATTGTTCTGTTTTCCAGATGAGCTTTTCCAATAAGTAATTTCAAATTTTATTTTATTTCTCCATTCTTTTGACTTTTTTTTACTCTTTCTTAATGTCTTGTGAAATCATTAGCTTCCACTTGCCCCATTCTAATTTTTAAGGAATGATTTTCTTCAGGGTGCTTTTGTACCACCTTTTCCATTTGGTCAGTTCCACTTTTTAAGGTATTCTTCTCTTCAATGGATTGTTGAGCTCTTTTTACCAAGATATTGATCTTTTTTTATTTCCTTTATCACTCTCATTTCTTTTTTTACATTTTTTTCTTTTACTTCTCTTATTTGATTTTTTAAATCCTTTTTTTGAGTTCTACCAGAAATTTCTTTTGTGTTTCTGTCTGTTTCACATTTTTTGAGGCTTTTCATGTAAATTATTTAATTTAACTGTCTTCTTATATTCTGACTTCATCGTTCTTGTCTTCATAGTAATTTCTATAGTCACGTTCTTTTTGTTATTGTTTCTCATTTTTATAATTCATTAAAATTTATGTAAAACCTTGGCTTTGATTTTCAGATGGAAGGGTCACTATCACAACATTCATCTTTTTTGAGCTGCTTTTTGAGGGCTAATTTGGGGATTATAAAATTTTTAGTTCTTTCAAAGTGTTATGATCTAAGGAGAGAAGTGGTCATTGCTCTCCTCCCCTATGCTCTGACCCATGAGACCCCAAAAGCACTTCTTTATGTCCCCAGGACCAAGACCAGGACTCCTCCCTGTGGCTGTAAGTGTTCTTTATCCTTCTAGTCCTGTAAATGGAACTCAGGCAGGGGAGAATGAATGGTCCTCTGTGCCCTAGACTTGAGAATAGCCAACCTACTGTCAGGTGAGCAACCCAAGAACTTCTCGCTATCCTGTAACTATGACGAGGGCTCATCCCTCTCAATCAGCAAGTGCCAGTGCAGTAGTTTTCTTTTTCCCTGAGACTCCAATCCAGAACAACACAAGGGGATTCTGTACCAATGATAGCAAAGGGTCATCTTTAACCTACTTCTGACCGCTTGTCAAATCCCCTTACAGTTTCTGTTCTGAAAACTCCCAAAACTACTTCCTGGATGATGCAGCCATCCCTAAAGATTGGGTTTCTTTCCCTGGGCTGCACTCCTGTGGTTGAGTCAGATTCTGTTGAGTCAGACCTCTCTTGACAACCTCCTAAGCTGTTTAGGGCTGAAAAGTTGTTTCACGTCAACTTTTTGTTGATTCTTCTACTCCACGATTCAATTTTTCAATTTGAGGGTTTTTTTTTTGGTTTAAGTTGTTTGGAGAGGAATTTGGAAGAGTTTGAGAGAGTTCCTTTTATTCAATCATATTGGCTCCAGGAATTTCTTTTTTATTTATTTATTTATTTATTTTTTTTGCTTTTTTGGAGGGCAGTTGGGGTTAAGTGACTTGCCCAAGGTCACACGGCTAGTTTTTTGTGTTAAGTGTCTGAGGCCGGATTTGAACTCAGGTACTCCTGATTCCAGGGCCGGTGCTCTATTCACTGCGCCACCTAGCCGCCCCTCAGGAATTTCTTAACTGACAAATTGAATAGTCTTTTCTCATTTTTCTTCATTTTTCTGTCTCTCTGTTCCATTTGACATTATTGAGTACCATCTCTTCTTTGATATTCACTCCTAGAAGCTTCCTATTCCTACTCTTACCTTGTTCTTCTTCCTCTTTTATAATTCCTTTCGTGGATCATCACACCCCCTATCAATTGGTGTACCCTAAATTCTCACCTGGGCTTTCTCTTTTTCTACACTCTTTCTTAGTAATATCTTCCACGGTTTTAATGATCATATTGACACAATTTATATGTCAATTGCCAGTGTCTCAGAAGATTAGTTTTGTAACCCCGGCTGTCTACTGGATATTTCTAACAGCTAAAATTCAACCTGTCCAAAGCAGAACTCATTATCTTTTCTGTCAGTTATTCTATCAATCTTTCCTATTTATGTTAATGCACCACAATTCTTTTATTCTCATATTTGTAACTTTGTTGTTATCATTGACCCATGACTCTCCCTAATGTCAATTATTTGTAATATTTCAGTACTATAACATCTCTCACATCTGATCACATTCCCTTGTTTAGAGAACCATTATCTTAATTCAAATCCTCATATCATTTCAGCTTTATTTGGGATACTATATTTTATGAAGGACACTGACAAATTAGGGACTTGGAGATGCCCCAGAATGGTCAAAGAGACTGAGAGTCGGCCATATACTGATTGGATGAAAAAGCATGATTGCTTCACCTTGAAGAATTAATAAGATGACATGCTGTATTCTTTTTATCTCCTCAAGAATTAGATTATAA
Organism: Pseudocheirus occidentalis; assembly: GCA_028646575.1. Classification (NCBI taxonomy): domain Eukaryota; kingdom Metazoa; phylum Chordata; class Mammalia; order Diprotodontia; family Pseudocheiridae; genus Pseudocheirus; species Pseudocheirus occidentalis. The sequence continues at coordinate 2,470 of JAQQSW010021606.1, forward strand.
TGTCTATTTCATAATCAAAACAGTGTATGTCACAACACTGTTGTCAACTTGTGTAATTGGTCTGCTGATAACAACAAAGTGTATTTTACCCAACCAGAGTATGGTGATTCAAATTATAAATTTCAATATAACACAAATTTCTAGTATAATCAGACCATGGAATATATTTAATGCTATTCTAGGTAAATAGCTTTGACAAGAATCTGGTATCATATCCATTTTTCTTCCACTGACAGTATATTACTTGCTGTCAAATACAAAATGTATCTGAAAACATCTGTAACTATAAAGAACAAAAAGACTTAAAACCTTGGTTATATGATAATAAATTGAGATTGGGGTCTACAGCACATTATGCATTTTTATTTCCCTAGATTTCAACCAAATTTTGACTATCAGTGCCAGATTGGAACATATGTATTTGATACCATTGCTCACATGTTATCTTTTATTTGACAATACTTTACCTTTATTGTCAGAACTTTAATTCTCTTGATTTAGGAAAAGAAAATAGAATATCCTGGAAAACTATATCTTATTTCAATTGACCAATACATCTGTCACATCCATTCCATTTTTTAGTCTAAGAAATATCTCCAATGATTAATAAATAAATCAGTCTCCTTCAATATTGTTGTAGTAGGATAAGTGGTTTTTTTTTTTTAATTCCCCAAAAAATCATAGCTTTGACCTAGAAACTACATTTCTATGACTCACCAAAACTGTGAAAAAAGAGAAGGGAAAAATAGATCTTTTCAATAATATTTGTGTTTATTTGTTTGTTTTGTGTTTTGTTTTTAGGAAAGAGTGGATAAAAGCCTGGGAGGAAAAATAAGACCCATTATGTTCAACAATTGTAGAATGGTGGACTAAATTGTGTCATATTCTTAAACTGCAGTACCTTAACTTCTCTAAAACTGCAATATGTTAAGAAATATGAGGAGACATTTAGGATTTCATACAAAGAAGAATCAGCTGATGCAGAAATACATTTATACTCACTTAAATAGCACACATATTTAGAAAGAAAGGAAAGTGGGGTTCCTCAAAAAGAGGAAGGAAGGAACAAGATGAAAACAAGATAAAATATTGTAGAACTTCTAGGGAAAATAAAATAGGAGGCAAAAACAAAATCTTTACTCTTTTTAATGGTTCAGGATTTGGAGTATAATTTGTCTTTTTTTTACTGTATTTAGTGATGGTTAAGTCTATTATTTTTAAACAATTTGCTTTATTGAGGGATAAGAGGAAGCATGGTACAATGGATTAAAGCACTGGCTCTGGATTCAGAGAACAACTGTTAAACTCGTTTCATTGATACTATCTGCATGACCCAGGACAGTATAAGACTTAGTTTTGTCATTGATAAAATGAAATGATTAATCTAAATGAAGTCCTCAGCTCCAGATCCATGAAATAACCATGATCAAATGACACAGAAAAAACAGGAACACCAAAAAGGCATTATTTTATATATGTAAAGACAGATAATTAAGTAATGCCTTGGAAACAAAATTGTTCTATGCCATATTAATTGTGCATGGAAGGGGAAAAATAATGAAAACAATACTTCAATTGGGAATTATAATTTGCTCTGTAAAATAAAGGCAAGTATAAAGTATTTCAACCATTTTTTTCCCACACATTTCTCCCCTTCTTTCACAATCCTTTACTTTGTTTAAGGACCCAATTCATACATTCAAATATATATGTATATATATATATATAAACATATGTGTATATATGTGTGTGTGTGAGTGTGTGTGTGTTTTCCCACATATCTATATGCATATATACATACAGATATATGATTTTATATATATATATATGACTATTTCTATATAGTTGTACCTATGTATATCTAGATATATGAAAATACAATGCACATTGGAGGCAGCTGGGTGGCTCAGATAGAGCACTGAGTCTAGAGTCAAAAAGACCTAAGCTAAAATCCAGCAACAGACTCTTAGTATGACCTTGAACAAGTACTTTATCCTGTTTGTGTACATCCCCCAGAGAAAAAAATGACAATCCACTCTAGTATCTTTACCAAGAAAATCTCACAAGAATGATTGGTACCCTGTGGTCCACAGGGTCACATAGAGTCAGAAATGACTGAAGGACTGAACAAAAATACCAACAAATGTATTTACGCAGCACCCCTTCTCCATCAGCCTCCATTCTCCAAGTGTGTCCCCAGCTAGATTCACTGGCTAGCATTCTGGGACCTATTCAGAAATTTGCTTCTTTCTGTTATAGTTATCTGCTGATACAACATGCCTTCTCCCTGACATAACACCATGTTTCTTTGAAAACAATCAGTAGACTTCAACTCTGCCCAGTCAGTTTTAGGAAGGAGGAAATGATTACTTATTGGCAGGGATAGCTCTGCTCATCCAGAGAACTAAAGAATTGAAGGAATTGTGCACAGCATTGAGCAATGTTACAATAGGCTTGACGATAATACTGTCAAGCTGGGGACAGTCCTGCCCCACACCACCCATAAAAAAGTGTCTTTGTTCAAGGACCAAGACCAATGAAAAATGAAGTTCTAGACTGAGAAGGTGTTTGAGAAAGTTTTGATGTCCAATCCTCAGTGGTAATCTCATCAAAGTAAATGTCAAAAAGTAATGGGAAAATATAAGGGAAAAAGAAACAAAATGTATATTAAAACAACCAACGATATTTGGGGAAAGAAATATTAGTTAAAAAGTTAAAACATGAGAAGATGAATCAAAATACAAAATATTAAAATATATTTTTTCTATTCTATTTTATTGACAGAATCTAATGTTTAATTTAATATCCTGTTTTACTAGCTGAATTAAAACAGAAAATAAAGTAACTACAGAGACTACAAGTGACTGCAAAAATCTTTAAAGAAATAATGCCAGACAAAAAGAATTTCTTCCCTTGATGAAACAGAGAAACTTATGGATTTCTAAGATTTCAGTAGAATATTATCAAGTAATTCAAAGTGAAATCAGAATTGTGAAAGAAGTTAAAAGGATTAAATGACTCACCAGAAAGAGCAGGACTTGAACCTAAAATATCAAATATCTCCAAAGAAACAAGAAAGCACAATTGAGTGGGAATACAAATAAACAGAAGGAAAGTAAAATCTAGATTAGAAACAAAAATCAATAATGTTAAAAGAACAGAGGACTTTCTACAATCAGAATATATTGAAGAATATGTAGAAACAACTTAAGGATCATAAAATCTCCTAGAAGATGGCAAATCAAAAAATAAATAAATAAAACTTTCCAGAATCTATGTATAGACAGTTCTCATTTTAAGTAAGTGTATTTATTTTTACATAATACAAATTCGCTTCCAGACACAGAGAAAAGAGGCAGTAAAACAGAAAGAAGGCTGATCTGATCCCCCTTGGAGGGAGGCCCACCCAGCGCAGAGTTCAAGGACTTGTGGGTCTGGGGATAGAGAAATGAGAGCAGGAGGAATAATACCATGAGGACCTGGCCAAAAGTGAGAGGAAAAAGGGACAGGAGGGCAGCCACATGGACAGTGGATGGGGGCATAGACAGGAAACGATGGGTGACACATGCGGGCCAAGGATAGACACTTAAATATGAACACTGAAAGAGGAAAGGTAAACACGAGAACAGATGCCTAATGCTCTGAGGTGAACGAAGGTCTTCTTTCTCAGCTCTGGAGCTCTGAAGTCAGTCTCCCAACCACCAGAGGTAGCAGTCTCTCCCCAACACCATTCTCTTTCACTTGAATTTTTTTACATTTATTTGTTTTGGGGGTGTGGGAGGCTGCCAAGGTGCAGAAATGAGGAGAGAAAGCAGAGTACTATGAGTACTACCTAAAATAAAGTTAATATAAATCTGTTTTGTTTTTTTAATGTTACTGTCTTTTAGAAATTTCAAATTTAGGTAAAGTGAAAACTACCTGCACAGAATAGAAAGTAACAATCAAAGGAATACATACATTGTCTGAGGGAGAACAAATTGTTTACTTTTTATCACAAAGACAAACAACAAATTCTGCAATTTATCTAAAAAAAGAAAATCAAATACAAAGGTAACAAAAAATTAATAGCAAGACTAATCTGCAACCCCCAGAAATCATGGAAGGGAATGGAATAATATTTTAAATAAATCAAAGAAGTTTAGGATGTAGCCCAAAATAATGTACCTTGCAAAGCTGAGCTTATCATACAATTTTGAAAGATTGATGTTCAATAAAATAGAGACATGTGAAACATGTAAAAGGTAATCCGTTAACAGATTACTCAGCAAACACCCCCACACAATGGAATCATTAGAAGGATAAATAAATATAACTAAGAAAAGAAAAAGAAATTGGAGACATTTCTATATTCTAAAGGTTATTATAAAAGGAAGCAAAAATGCACAAAGATTATTTTAAAAGAAAAAAATACTGGAGGAATGATGAAAAATAGCTTTCTAAAAATATACGAGGATAAAAATGAAAATTAAGTTTAAAGAAATAGAAGGAATGGTGGACTAAATGGACTTAAATTTTGCAGCATTCAATTCTCCAAAGGTGAATCAATATATTTTCTTTAACTCTTCAGTAGAATGAGAGGGTAATTAAAGAAGAGAATGTAGGTATAGCAAAAATAGCTTTTTACATGCAACTGGTAAATAAGATATACAGCTACTGGGGTATAGAAATCCATCTTGCCCTATTAGAAGGTTAGGGGAGTGAAGGGGGCAGATACAAGAGAGAATAGATTGGGGGAAGGAGTATTCAGTAGGCTAGCTATATTGGGGTGGGTGTAGGGAGGAAATGGGAAGAAAAATTGTAACTCAAAATCTTGTGGAAAGGAATGTCGAAAACTAAAAATAAAAAGTTAAGAATATTAAAGGAATAAATTGCATCTTTTAGCCAAAAAAAAACTCTTTAAAAAACTGGGAGTGTAACCCTTTCTCCATATGAGATTCCTGGAAAAAATAAACTCAAATGTAAAATATGATAGTGAAATTTTCACACAGAAAGAAAGAGTCAAAAACTGACACAGACTGAGAAAAAGGCAGAGAGAAATATAAAAATAAAGATATTCTCTTTTCCACCAAATTCCAAGGACAATTCACTAGCAATATTGGGCTCCAACTCTCTACTTTCCCATTTGAATTATTAATTTTACTTTGATAAAGAACTATCACTTAATCCTCTCAACAAGTGAAAGGTTTTTGTTGTTATTGTTGTTGTTGTTGTTGTTCTGTTTGTTTTATCCAGACCTGCTTTTCCATTAAAAAATATTCTGTTCTTCCTTCTGTGAAAATTCCTTCCATCCATGTAGATCTGAAATTTTTATGCTTAATCTCAGTAATTGTATGACTAAATATTTTGCATGATTATACATGTATGACCCTTATCAAATTGCTTCATTCTAAATGAGGGTGAGTAGGGAGGGAAGAAGGGAGACAATTTGGGACTCAAAGTTTTAAAAATCACTTTTTAAAATTGTTGTACATGCAACTGGGAAATAAGATATACAGGCAATGGTGTATAGAAATTTCTCTTGACCTGCAAGAAAATAGAAGGGAAAGCGGTTAAAAGGGGATGATAGAAAGAAGAGCAGATTGGGGGAATGAGTAATCTGATTGCAGGCTGCCTTGTGGTGGGGGGAGGAGAGAGATGGGGAGAAAATTTGGAACTCAAAATCTCATGGAAGTAAATGTTGAAAACTAAAAACAAATTAATTTTTTAAAAAAGCTTTGAGTTGAAAATTTTCTTCCTTCTTCCCTCCCAACTGTATGGCCCACTCCCCCTCCCCCTGAGAATTCACGCAATTCCACATAAGTTATAAATGCATAGTTATGCAAAACAAATTCATAATAGTCATGTTATGAAAAAAAACATAGACAAGGAAAAATAAACTCAAGACAAAAATAAGGTTAAAAATATGCTTCAAACTATATTTAGACATCAACAATTCTTTTTCTGGGAATGGAAAGCATTTTTAATCATAAGTCCTTAAGAGGTGTCTTGGATCATTGTATTGCTGAGAACAGTTAAACCATTCATGTCTGATCATCTAGCAAAATTGCTGTTACTTTCTACACAGTACTTTTCACTTTGCATCAGCTAATGTTAGTTCTTTCTAATTTTTTTCTGAGAGCTTCCTACTTATCATTTCTTGTAGTACAATAATATTCCCTCAGAATCACACACCACAACTTGTTCAGCCATTCCTTACATGATGGGTATCTGCTCAACCTCCAACTCTTTACCCCAAGAAAAGAGCTGCAAAAAATATCCTTGTACATACAGGTCCTTTTCCTCTTTTAAATCTCTTTTGGGATACAGTCCTAGTAGAAATATTGCTAGGTAAAAGGTTATAGCATGATATTTTTTTAAACTAACAAAAAATTCTACATTTTTAAAGTTCATTTATTTTACTCTAATTAGAATGTTTGTGACAGTCTTTCACAAGGTGAGGGAAAAAAATGTTTACATTTAAATTATAACTTTATAAGATCACAAACAGTGGTACCTACTATAAAACAATAGAGAATTAAATATAGTAATTAAATGCCTTTGCAATAAACTAAACATCATAAATGTTTTAGTGTGTTTAAATAATATTACAATTTCATGTAAAAACAGTTTATCATTCATTCTTTTAATTTTGGTTTCCAATTTCTTTCATTCTTTCCCTTCTCTCTCCCTAAAATAGTAAGCAATTTGACCTAGGTTATACATGTGCAATCATGAGAAGCATTGCATATTATTCATGTTAAAAAACACATAGGAAAAACTGAAAGCAAAAAAAAAATTATTGTGCTTTGATCTATATTCAGGCTCCATCAGTTTTTACTGTGGAGATAGATAGTATTTTTTCATTATGAGTACTTTGAATGACTCCATTGTATTCCTAAGAATAGCTGTTGATCATCATACAGTATTGCTGTTATTATGTATGGTATTCTTCTGCTTCTGCTCACTTCATTCCACAGCAGTTCATGTAATGCTTTTCAGGATTTTCTGAACTCAATGTACTTGTTCTCTTTCTTTCTTTCTTTGTTTCTTTGTTTCTTCCTTCCTTCCTTCCTTCCTTCCTTCCTTCCTTCCTTCCTTCCTTCCTTCCTTCCTTTCTTCCTTTCTTCCTTTCTTTCTTTCTTTCTTTCTTTCTTTCTTTCTTTCTTTCTTTCTTTCTTTCTTTCTTTCTTTCTTTCTTTCTTTCTTTCTAGTTTTTGTTTTGAAAGGGGAGAAGGTAGGCAACTGGGGTTAAGTGACTTGCTCAAGGTCACAGAGCTAGTTTTGTGCTAAGTGCCTGAGGTCAGATTTGAATTCAGGTTCCCACACACACACTCCAGGGCCAGTGCTCTATTCATTGCACCATCTAGATGCCCCTCTACTTGTTATTTCTCATAGCATGATAATATTATATCATAGTTATATACCACAGCATGTTCAGCTAATATCCAATTGATAGAAATCTTCTCCTCAATCTAACTCTTCACCACCACTAAAAGACTTGCTACAAATGTTGTTATACAAATAAGTTTTTCCACCTTTTTTATAAATCTCTTTGGGATAAAGACCTAATAGTGGGATTTCAGGGTCAAAAAATATGCACAGTTTTATAGCTCTTTGGGTACTGTTCTCCAGAATGGTTCAAGCAGTTCACAACTCTACAATGCATTAGTGTCCCAATTTTTCCTCAACCTCCTCAACATTTATCATTTTTATTTTCTGTCAAATTAGCAACTTTGATAGGAGGGAGGTAGAAATTAAGAGTTGTTTTAATTTGCATTTCCCTAATCAATCATGGTGTAAAGCATTTTTGTATGACTATAGGACAGGTAGGTGATGCGCTAGATAGAGCACCGGGCCTGGAATCAGGAAGACTCTCTTTAGTGAGTTCAAATCTCCCATCAGAAACTTATTAGCTGTGTGATCCTGGACCAAGTCATCACTTTAATCTTTTTTGCCTCAGTTCCTCATCTCTAAAATGAACTAGAGAAGGAAATAGCAAAACACTTTATTATCTTTGCCAAGAAAACCTCAAAATGCTATCATTAAGAGTCAGATTCAACTGAAACAAGTGAACTACAAGATATAAACACTTTTGATTACTTCATCTGAAAACTGCCTGCTCATATCCTTTCAGCATTCATCAGTTGAGGAACGACATATTCTTAAGCATTCACTTTTCAC
>JAQQSW010021607.1:0-10628 GCA_028646575.1 Pseudocheirus occidentalis
CCCACCCTTGAACTGGCCTGGCCCACCATTGTCTGGTCTCCAGGTAGCCTCCAGCAACTTCCCACCCTTAACCACTCATTACTGGAGTCTGACCTCATCTTGACTCCTGAAGACCCTCCCTACTGGAGTCTGACCTCATCTGACTCCTCCTAAAGACCCTCCCCAATCTCCTCCTCTGGACCACCCCTAGATTCCTCCCACAACCTTTCTGTATATAGAATCCCATCTTCCCTCCATGTGGTGTGAGAGCGCCATGAAATAGCTTAACACAGACTTGTTCTGTGAGAGCATCTTAGAATGCCCTAGCACACAGACTTGCTCTGTGTAAGAGCGCCTTAGACTAGCTTAGTAAATGGCCTAGCACCTCACATGGCGAACTGGAACTTTGAATAAACTTTACTTTTTCTTTGGCTGAGAAGACTTGAGCGGAATTTTTTCAGCAGGACCCGGCATGTTGGTATTTTGGGGTCTCAGGCAGCCCTAACCCTCTTTGGGCACCCTCTTCACTTCTACTGATGTAAGCTGGTGCCATCATGTATCTTGTAAATACAATTTTTTTTTTGTACATTATCTCATTCATTAGACTGATGCAAGCCTGTTAAGGTGTACCTTTTTTTGTTGAAGCAAAGAATGGGAAACTGAAGGAATATCCATCCTTTGGAGAATGACCAAACAACTTATGATATATAACTGGGATGGAATACTATCATGCTTTAAGAAATGAAGGGGATGACAGAGTCAGAGAAAGTAGTGGCTCACTCTCAATAGTCAAAGATGTTGCAGATGAAGGTGACATAGCAAACCGAGCCCTGCAGTGTTGGGCTCAGAGGTGCTCCCAGGCCTAATACTCCTGTACTCCACCCCTGTGCTTACCTCATCTTCTTTGAATCACAGGCAGGGAGCAAACAAGCCAGCCACAGCATCACTCATCAGGGTCTCCTCGATCAGCTACAGCAGGAGTACTTCTGTGTTTGCACTTCAGGGTCTCTACACAACTGTTTTTTTTTTTTCATTAGGGATACTTAGAAGTCGTTATTTTATCAAAAGTTAATTTCCTCACCATACAGAATAATTGTTAATTTTTCTGGCTAAATTAATTTTGTTTGAAAGTCTATATCTTTTGCTTTTTGGAATTTGATATTCCAAGTTTTCTATTTTATTGTGGTGGCTGCTAATTCTCATGTGATCCTGATTGTAGTTCCTTAGTACTTGAATTCCTTTTGGCTGCTTGCAGTATTTTACCATTGACCTGGAAGCCTTGGATTTTGGCTATAATATTTCTGGGGGTTTTTATTTTGAGGTTTCTTTCAGGAGGTGACTGGCGGATTCTTTCTATTTCTACTTTGCCCTATGATTCTAAGAGATCTGAGCAGTTTTTTTTATGTGTTCTTGAAATATGAAGTCTGTACTCTCTTTTTTTTGTCATATAGCTTTGAGGTAGTCCAAAGATTCTTAAATTATCTCTCCTCAATCTATTGTCCAGGTCAGTTCTATATGATACCTCACATTTTTTCAGTCTTTTGACTTTGACTTAATATTTCCTGTTATCTCATGGAATCATTAGCTTCTATCTGACCTTCTAATTCTAATTTTCAGGGAATTTGTTGCTTGGATAAAGTTTGTACCATAAAAGGTACATGTGTCTCCAGTGTCTGCTGACCTCTCTATCTGTCTCCCTAGACTGATTTGGGCTGAAAATCTGTGTGTTTTTTCTTGGATGTATCCTCATCAGTGCTCAATGTGGTGCATTTTCTATATCTGTTTGGAGGTGCTTGTTGTGACTTAGAGCCTTACTGTACCTGTTTCTGCTACTGCACTATTTTGGCTCAGCCTCCTGAGCTCTCTCCTCTCTTCTCTATCTCTCTTTTGTTTTCCTTCTCCTCTTCCTCTCCTCTCCCCTTATCTCCTCCTCTTGTAGAGTTCCCCAGTTTCCAGCTCTCATACTAGGACTTTCCTGATCTCTTCCTCTTGAAATTATTTGGTATATATTTTAAATTTACTTACGTAGTTTCCCAAGGACATCTTCCTAACTTGAATTCACAGACAGGGTACTCCAGAAGAGGCTTCTCCAGGTTTTGGGTCCTCTGCAATTCCTCAAACTATGTATTTACTTTTTAATAGTCGGTCAAAGGATACATTTATTTCAACACAAAAGCACTTACCTAGAATAGTAAGATAAGGTTTATAACAGGACATTCCTTCCATAATCTTAAAAGTGTATTCTCTTGCAAATTTACATGCCATCAGCATGGACAATGAAGAGATCTTGCAGGAAAGGTTGACGTATAGGGAATATATGTGGACAAGTAACTCATACCTTCAATACTACAAGGTATCTGGTGCCCTCTCCTGATGTCCCCCAATTCTTGCTTTGCTTCTTACCAGGGGAGAGTCTTCACTAGGCGGGTTACTCTCTGGACTTTGTTTGTACTACTCTAGTAGGCTCTGCTGATACCATCTTCTGACTAAGCTGGAATCCTTGGCAAGGACACTGCTAAGTTCTTCCAGAAAATAAAAACAGAACATTTGTCCTATGACAGCTGGAAAGTGTCCCCAGTTCTGTTCCTTTTAAGTCCCAGCTCAGGGGCCTGTCCTCTCCTGAATGGCAGGAAGCCAAATCTAAGAACTAAACTGTTTCTCTTTCAGCCTCTCTACCAGGGTCAATTGCCTGATTTTTATTTATGCTCTCTTTCTCCTTATTGCTCACATAAATGAATGGTTGGAAAAAATGCACCAGTGCATCCATGATCAAGAAGGATCAAGTTCATTGTCTCTGCCAACCTTATTCTGGTTTTCTGATTCTTTCATTTATGAATTTGGCCACTAAAAGGCAAAAACTCTATAAACTGAGAAAGGCCTGCTCAGAGTATGAAAGGGATTTTGTCTTACAGCCTTACACTTGGTGAACCTGTTGTATCTCTAGTTGACTGTAACCTCCTGGAGAACAGGATTCATTTTGTTTTCATTTCCTTAATACCTGGCATAGAGGGGTGGCTAGGTGGCACAGTGAATAGAGCACTGACCCTGGAGTCAGGAGGACATGAGTTCAAATCTGGCTTCAGACACTTGACACAAAAACTAGCTGTGTGACTTTGGGCAAGTCACTTAACCCCAATTGCCCTCCAAAAAAAAAAAGCAAAAAACAAACAAAAAAATACCTGGCATAGAACCTTGCACATAAGTAATGATTTTTCACCCAAATATTTATTTAAGCAGCTTATTCAAATTCTGGATCCAAAGGCTTTTTCTTCTCCTCCTCCTCCCTTCCCAGTCCCCCCTTTCTTGGCAGAGGTAATTTTGGACTGAGAATTGTGCCAGTCCAATATTTACACTTGTTAAGTTTTCTTCATTATAGTGCCTAGAATACAGATGTTTCTCTTTGGGCATGGTATTGGCAAGGACCCAGGGACTGTAAACTCTTTGGTCAGAAACACACACAAGGGTCGCTTGATCTTGCCTGAATCTGGACCTCATTCCTCATTTACCCAAAATGAAATCAGCTCTAAGAACCCTGCTCATATGTTCTTTCTCTCAACATGGAATGGACTCCAGAGATCCACACTCAGTCTTCTTTTCCCCCTGCTCCTGTTTCTTTTTCCTCTCTTAGTCTATTCTACTTCATTCACTTGATAACTTCTCTGTACATCACAAACCCATCAAGGACTTAGATCACTCTCTCACACCAAACCACACAGTTTCTATTTAAATCACTAGGAGGCAGGGGGGAATGTGGCTAGCTATTTGCCGTTTCTTTGTACAGTAGTTCAGGGGACCCAGCCAGCCTGACCATGGGAGGATGGAGTGATCTATTTATTACAGTGATGTTTTACAATCTTCAAATTATGTGTCCCATAAAACTACATCTTGCCTTTATTGGTTGTAGAATATCCTAGTAATTGTTATGGTCCTAAGAGTCTCAGAGTTCAGAGATTCTCAAGCCTGGGAGTGACTTTAGGGCAGTATTAGCATATGTTCTTGTGGCTTTTTTTGCCCAAGAAACAATCAATTCCGTCTGTTTTCAAGTAAATGTAGCAACATAGTTATTGGTTCAATTCAGATATCTAAGCTACAGAGATACTTAGGATTCTTAATCTAAACAACAGGCCCATGTTTGATCCTAAATCAGGTTAAAAAGTATAAAGATAAATAAAGTAGGGTCTTTGTTATGAAGGCCCTTGATATCCAATAGGGAAAAAGATATGTTCTCAAATAACTACAATGCACTTCAAGAAAGTTCATAAGGAATTTTAGAGGGAGCTTCCTTAGCTTGAGTTCCCTACACCAATGCAAATACAGACCCAGATTACTCCTCCTCTCCTGAAAATTTTGACTCCCTACCTTCCTTTCAAGAAACATTAAATGTTGGAATTTCCAGGACTGTCATAGGAAACTATTACAATAAATTTGGTAGTGGTAATGAGAGTGGAAAGTGTTACTGATCCAAAAGGAAGGATCAAATGTGAAAAACATTATTAAAAAGAGAATAAACAAGGTTTGACTGAAAAACATAGGGAGGAAGCAAAGATCACTTGATCTGGGAAGTGATTAACTCTCCTGAAGAGTGCTGAATTTGTAGTGAGAGAATCTGAGTTTAAATACCAGCCCTGCTATTTAAATCACTCAACACCTCTAAGCCACAGTTTCTTGGACTGTTAAAAAATAGGGGTTGGACCAGATAATTACTAAGAGTCCTTTTGGCTCTAAAGCTATGGTACTAAGGTTATCAACAAATTTAAAGTACTGATGGGGTGGAGGTTTCTGGGGACAGAAGATAGCTGGTTATAAATAAATTGAGCTTGAAATAAAGACAAGTGAAGATATTGAATAGGCAATAATAGTAGGGGACTGAAGCTTCGAATACAGATCAAAGCTGAAGAAGTAGTTGACTAGGAAGTTATATTGATGCCACAAGTGGGAATATTTCAGGTCAGACTTAAGGGTATTCTTGCATGAATAACCATTAAAGGAGAGAGAAAAGCACCCATCAGAGAAATAAGAGAACTACCAGAATAACAGTGTCACAAAAGCCAAGGGAATAGTTTCAAACAGAAAGGCATAATCGAGATTGTATATTGCTACAAAAAGTTTAAGGGAAATAAAGATGAAAAAAGCCATTGGATCTTAGTTGTCTCATTTTGCAAGTTTATTTTTGAACCACTAGGTGGCAGTCTACTACAATGAACATAGACTTCCATACTGAGTCCAAAACCTGAAACCATTTTCAAGGTTGGGGAAAAATCAAATTCCCATTTTTTTTTTTTGAGGTACAAATCTCACATGCAGTCATTAATTTGCACATATAGTACTAGTAATTCAATGGACATTTTTCTGAATTTTAAATCTTTTTGAAATCTCATTTAAAGAACCTATCATGGAACTTGTTTCTTGGGGGAAATAAATGATAATAATTTAAAAAATGCTCAGATGGTGCTAAGATACTACTAATAAATTTTTAAAAAATAATGTGGAACATTAGTGTAATAAATGAAATATTGCTGTCCTCTGCTATTTTCTCCATGAATTTGTTCAAAGGAGATCTCTGTTGTTTCTTCCTGGTCTTCTTTCTACTGAATGTCTTTCCTTCAGATCCTATCTAAAATCTGACCCTCTTATACAAGTACCTCCCCATCCCTCTGAATGTTAATTGTGTAGCAACTTCCTTTGCTCTCTTGATTATTTTCAATATATCCTGTGTATACATGTTGTTTGCCCCTTATTTCCCTCATTAGACTAGTCCCTTTAGAGTAGGGACTTAAACAAATCTTTCTTTGTATACCCAATGCTTAGCAGTGCCTGGCACACAGTAGGGCCTTAATATATTCTTGTTGACTGGGAAATGTTGAAATATCACTTTTCTTTTTAAAACATTAAAAACACATTTTAATGATATCTTTTGTTTTTATCTCACCTGTATTTCTCATCGTGTTCCTGTGTCCAGAGAGCAATCCCTTGTAGCAAAGAATTAAAAGAGGAAGAAATTTATTTTTTTAGCAAAACTAACCGACATACTGAAAAATTTCAATATTTTATGCAATGTTGCCCACCCAAGGTTGCCCATCTTTCTGAAGGTTCATGCGGTGATCACTATCAGGCACTCTATCCAATGTACTACCTAACTGCCCAGATATTAGCCCTTTGAATACTTGAAGGTGGCTATTTTAATTTTCTAATTTTTTTATTTTCTAGGCTAAACATTTCCATTAACTTATTCTCATATGACATGGATATGGTATACACCATACCTGGCTATCCTCTGAACTGTTTCAAGTGTATCCGTGTCCTTTCTAAACTGTGGCACCCAGAATTGAAGATAATACTCTGGATGTGGTCTGACCAAGGTAGACTACAGCAGAGCTATTGCTTCCTTATTCCTAGAAGCTATGCCTCTTTTAATTTAGCCTGAGATGGCTTTAGCTTTCTTTTTTAAAAAATTGCTGCTATGTCATACTCCTAAGGCATTGAGCTTGTGTTCTTAAGTCCCCAGATCTTTTTTTATACAAACTGCTAACCATTCCTCTCCCATCCTATATATGTGAAGGTAATTATTATGAAACTAAGTATAAGATGTTGAATTCATCCTTATTGAATATCATTAAAATAAAAAAATCTGAGCTTAACAAATATAAATTACATTTAGAATTTTCATATACAAAGTAGTATAGATTATGATGACATCCTTGATGTATGCGCGCATAATACTTGTAAAAATTTTGTAGGGATTACTAATTACTGATTTGTAGTTTATTTCTGCCTCTTTCTACCTCCAGTTCTGGAACTGTGAACTATGACATTATTCATGGATAGGGTCTTATCAATCTATTTATCCACAGTCCCACTAATCATTCCTATGTCTTTCCAGACCAAAGTGCTTTTCCCTAGCCACTACTTCTGTTCATGTGTTGTCTTTTTTATTAGAGGGCAGGGACTAGCTTTGAGATTTATATTTGCGTCTCCAGCACATATAGTAAGCACTTAATAATTTTTTCATTTATTCATTCATTCACAATAGATGAGGTTTTAAAAAATATTTATTATTTTTCCTTCTTTCATATACCTTCAGAATTCAAATCTCAAGACCCTTAGAATTGTGTTGTCTCCAACACAGCTCTCTTCTATGTATACTTAGTTCAGCCCAACTCTCAATCATCCAATCTTTGTTTTCTTTAGTGCCTTTCATATACTTCGTTTTTCAAAGTGTTGGTGATTGTGACATGGAAGTTCAAATTTGGTGATTCTACTGTTACTGATTGAGAAAAAAAAACTATGGAAATACAGCTCTTTTCCATTTTTCATCTGTTTGTTATTTTCATTATAGATTAATTTTAATTTTATTTAATTTTTTGCTTTTTGGACAGCAATTGTCTAAAGTCACACAGCTAGTTTTTGTGTCAAGTGTCTTAGGCTGGAATTAAACTCAGGTCCTCCTGACTCCAGGGTTGGTGCTCTACTCACTGCGCCACCTAGCCAC
Organism: Pseudocheirus occidentalis; assembly: GCA_028646575.1. Classification (NCBI taxonomy): domain Eukaryota; kingdom Metazoa; phylum Chordata; class Mammalia; order Diprotodontia; family Pseudocheiridae; genus Pseudocheirus; species Pseudocheirus occidentalis. The sequence goes on from JAQQSW010021607.1 coordinate 7,469, forward strand.
CCCTCATAGATTCATTTTTAAATGTCCTCCAGATGTTTTGCTATAATTTAGTCTCTTCCCAAGTTTTCTATAAATCTTTTTTTTTGGTCTTTACTCCTTTTTGTATAAAGTAACTCTGCTCTTAATCTTCCAACATCTTTCTCTATAAGATTTTACAAGTAGGTTTATATTAGGAAAGTGGGGTGGGGCAGTGGAGAGAAAGCTGTCCTCCCTCTGTCTCATGAACTGAAGAGGTTTTCAAAAACCCCAAATTCTTGGTATTCTGGAATTCAACACTGCTTCAGAGTCTGCCTTACTTTATGAATGTTGATTCTAACTGTCCTGATCAACATCTTGCCTCTTTGCTTCCGGTCTAGCTATCAACTCTCTCAGGCACTGCTTCCAGTCCCTCTTAGGTAAGGTATGGGCAGACAGCAACATTGCCCATAATGTCAGCCTGAATACCATGACAATACCACCCAGTCTCTGAGACCAGCATGGTGACCAAAGGTCATTGGGTTATACCAGTTCGAATTCTGATACACAAAGGAAGGATCCCAAATGGATTTTGTTGGCATTAGTACAGACTTTGAGAGTAGGACAAATAGTGACCAAATTAAGAAAGGGTCCTAGTCATCTGCACATTTTATATTATCATGTGGAATCTTGGATTTAATATCAAATTTATTAGTAAATCACATTAAACTGACCATGAAACATTAGTACTACAGTGAGGTAATACCTAATAATGACTAACCCTATCATTTTAAAGAAGGGAAAATGCATACACCCTTCTGTTTGAGAAGAAGCTTGAAGGTTTGTGCTAGTTTTCACAATATAAAAGTGAAAATCATGACGGAGAGCAAGAGCATGCCAAATTTGTGCAACCAGTTCTTTAAGGGAATGGTATCACTGCTTCAAGAGAATAGTATCACTGAGATTTTCCACCAAGATCTGAGCTGTGATGAAGAGGAAGGCAAAATCAATGATTTGGTGATACTGGCCTTCTAGCTGTTTGTTGCTGGACACTCTTCATCTTCTAGCTCCATGCCTGGCTGATGCCCACACCTGTAATGCTCTCTCTCTTGGCTTTTTGGGCTTCCTTCTATATTCAGCTCTAACTCCATCTTCTGCAAGAGGCCCTTCCCACTCCTATCCACTCCCTACTGCTCCAGCCTTCCCTCTGAAATTGCCTCCAACTTACCCTGTACACACACACACACACACACACACACACACACACACACACTCTGGGGTTAGGTACTATTCAGCTGCCTTTTCCCTTTGACCTCTGACCCTCTTCTGCCACAGGTGAATTTCTCTTGGATCTGCATTTGAGGAAGCTCCTAGTCAACACTGCGCTCCCACAGTACCTTTTCAACTCCCTTTGATTTGTTGTTCCTCACATAAAACACTCCTCATGACCCCTGAAAAGTTCTCTCTCCTCATCTCTGTCTTTTGGCTTCCTTCACATCCTACCTTCTACAGAAATACTTTTATGATACCTCTTAATTTTAGTGCTTTCCTTCTGTTGTTCAGCTATTTGGTCGTGTCCAGTGCTTTATGATTCCATCGACAGTTTTGTCCATGGGTTTTTTTTTTTGGCAAAGATACTGCAGTGGTTCATCATTTCCTTCCCTACTGTGTTCCCATTTGACACATGAGGAACCGAGGCAACTAGGGGTAAATGACTTGGCTAGGGTCACATAGCTAGGAAGTGTCTGAGGCTAGATTTTGAACTCAGATCTTCCTGATTCCATGAACATCGCTCTATCCATTGTGCCACTTAGCTGCCCCTTTCCATCTGTTTATTATTTCAAATTTATCCTGTATATATTTTGTTTGTACATAATTATTTGCATGTCGTCTCTCCCGTAAGATTGGAGCTTCTCAAAGACAAGGACTGTCTTTTACCTTTCCTTGTATCCCCAGTGTTCAGCACAGCACCTAGCACACAGCAGGTGTTTATTAAATATTTGTTGACTACTATGTTCTGTCATTAGAATGCAAGTTCCTTGATGGTAGGGAATGTTTTTTGTTTGTTTTATTTGTGTCCACAGCATTTAGCACAGTGCCTGGCATGTAGCAAGTACTTAATTAATACTTGTTGTTGACTTTACTGATATTTTCTGACCATGTCACTCACTGGTTTTCTAACCACAGCACTCTTCATGACACTTTCTTTTCTCTTAATGCTCTCTTTAATTGAAACCTTATGCTGGCTGTATTTGTTATAAAGTATTTAGTAAGGAGTAAAAGGTCTAGCATTTAAGAATGCTTTCTTTTTCTGGCTAGTTTGAACAAAGTGGATATAAAAACGATCTGTGAGCTTTGGGGACAAAGTAAATGTGGTTATTTGGTTGAATCGATGCTTTTGATGCCAAAGGTCCTTGCCACAAATTTGTCATGACCTACATACTTGACCTATATTGTATGTGTTTGATAAAGTTGTGCTAATTAGAAAATGAACAAGAGCAGTTTATCTATATTTAAGTGTACAAGGGTACCTCTGGCTATAATTTTGTTTCTATAATAAATTTCTATTTATGCTTAGATAAATGAGAATTCAAATATGTTGAGGGATCAACTAATTTGTTATTTTAAGAATTTCCACATATTTTATCAATGAGGGCAAAACGCAGACAAGAAAAATGAACTATCTTTTCTTTTGGAGAGGCCATTTTACGGGGACTAGAGATGGACTCTCTGGGAAATAGAGTTGTACATTCTACCAGTGTGGCTCTACCTGAGTGAATTGTCTGTCCTTTGCATGTCTCAATACTCCCCTGCCCTGCAAATGAACTTGGTCCTGGAGGTATGAGGGAGTCCGTGGAATTTGTTGAGTGTATGTTTGCCTTTTGGTATGGTCAGACATGTTTAGAAAGATTAATTTGACAAGTGAGGGAAAGATGGAATGAGTGGGAAGAGACTTGAGCTATCTAGGTTAGGGCTAGGGTTAGGGCTAGAATAGGTGCAGCAATAAATACGGAAATTGAGGATGTTTGTGGGCGTAATGGTTCTTTTGTGAATAGTTTGACTGCATCTGCAATTGGCTGTAGTAGGCCGTATGGTCCTACAATGTTAGGTCCTTTGCGTAGTTGTATATATCCAAGTACTTTGCGTTCTACTAGTGTTAGGAAAGCTACTGCTAGTAAAATTGGAATAATATATAGGAGTAAGT
>JAQQSW010021608.1:0-10628 GCA_028646575.1 Pseudocheirus occidentalis
GGAGGGGTCTTACAGTGTGATCAATGTTCTGGGATGGGGGGTAGGGACAAAAAGGGGAGAAAATTTGTAACTCAAAACCTTGTGGAAATGAATGATGTAACCAAGAAAATAAAATTTAAAATAAATAAATAAATTTGGGGAAGAAAAGTGGTCCTGCCAAATTGCCTCCAGGGTAAGGAAGTAGCAGAAGTGGTGGCCCTGCAACCATCTCGACATGGCTGCTTCAGAAGCTCCTGGCCTGCAGACTGCAGGGGGGCCAAGCAGTCATTCAGAGGCTAAGTGCTCTTGCACTAAGCAGCCTGGATCCGTATCTTGGGTGGTGGTCCTGGAGTATGATTTCAGTGAGCCAAAGATGGTGGGGGATTCAGGGTCCCCCTAATAGCTCCACCAGTGGCAAAAACCCCAGAGATTTCATACAGCTTTCCCCTCTGGAAGCAGAGAACCACAGAGCTAAAAAGTCAAGTAATTGACTGGCAACATGAGCAGACAAAGGAATCAAAGTAAGAGAAGCAATTGAACTTTAGGTTCCTTCTTTGGGAACAAAAAGGACCAAAGCATTGAACAGGAGGAAGACAACACAGTCAGACCTCCTGCACTAAAAGCTTCCAATAAAAATATGAAATAGTTACATGCATAGAGGAGCTGAAGAAGGATTTTGAAAACCAAATAAGAGAAGTGGAGGAAAAATTGGGAAGAGAAATGAGAACGATGCAAGAAAATCATGAAAAGAGGGTCAGCAAGCTGACTGAAGAAAATAACACCTTAAAAATAGACTAACTCAAATGGCAAAAGAGGCCCAAAAAGCCAATGAGGAGAAGAATGCCTTAAAACGTCAAATTTGCCACATGGAAAAAAAGAATTTCCAAAGCTTTCTGAAGAGAATAATTCCTTCAGAATTAGAGTGGAGCAAATGGAAGCAAATGACTTTATGAAAAATCAAGATACTATTAAACAGATCCAAAAAATGAAAAAAAATGCAATGTGAAATATCTCCTTGAAAAATCCACTGATCTAAAAAATAGATCCAGGAGAGACAATTCAAAAATTATTGGACTACTTGAAAGCCATGATCAAAAAAATAACATAGAAAGCATCCTTCAAGGAATTCTCAAGGAAAATTGCCCTGATATTTTAGAACCAGAAGGCAAAACAGATCTTTAAAGAGTTCACCGATAACCTCTTGAAAAAAGATCCCCAAAAGAAATCTCCTAGGAATGAAATAACCAGGTTCCAGAGTCCCCAGATCAAGGAGAAAATATTACAAGCTGCCAAGAAGAAACAATTTGAATACTGTGGATATTAGGATTAGGATAACTCAGGATCTAGCAGCATCTACGTTAAGGGATCAAAGGGCCTGGATTATGGTATTCCAGAAATTAAGTGAGCTAGGATTAAAACCAAGAATCACCTACCCAGAAAAAATGAGTACAGTGTTCCTGGGTAAAACATGGTCATTCAGTGAGGTTAAGGACTTTCAAACATTCTTGCTAAAAAACCAGAACTGAAAAGAAAATTTGACACTCAAATACAAGAAGTATGAGAAGATAAACATGGAAAAGGAATTATAAGGAACTTTTCAAAGTTGAACTATTTATATGCCAACATGGAAATAATTGTGACTTATAAAACTTTTGTCAGTATGAAGATAGGTGAAGTGAATACAAACATGTATATATGTGTGTATGTATGTGTGTGTATACACACATATATCTATACAGGATGGTTTATATATGTGTTGAATACATATTTGAGTATGTATATATGTTTTTGTATACATACTTGTATATACATTTATATGTATATATACACACATATGAGTACAGAGAGGGCACAGGATCAATTGAACATGAAGGGACAATACTCTAAAAGGTGAAATTGTGAGGTGGGAGAGGATTAGAATGAGAGCAGACAGGGAGAGACAGAATGGGGTAAATCATTTCATATTGAAGAGGCAAGGAATAATTGTTACAATGGAGGGGAAGAACAGGAAGGCAAAAGGGAAAGGGTCAACCTTACTCTCATTGAATTTGGCTTAGGGAAGGAGTGACATAAATTCTAAACTGGGTATCTTGCCACACAGGAGAATAGGGAGGATGGGGATGAGAGGTGAGATGATGTAGGGGAGAGCAGGGTGGGGGAGGTAGGGTTGCTGGAATTACACACTTATGTAAAGGGACAGTAACAGGGTAGAGAATAGAAAAAGGTGGGGCAGGATAGGAAGAAGGGACATATAATCAGTCTCTCACAATATGTCCACTGTGGAGATGTTCTGTGTAATTACACATATTCAGCATGTATTGAATTGCTTGTCCTTCCAGAGGGGGTGGGTAACAAGGGAGAAATGGAAAGAATCTATAGTTTAAGTTTCTATAATTAAATGTGTATATATATATATGTATATATACATATATAAACATTTAATGTTTATTACTATTATATATATTATAATTAACTACATGCAACTGGGTATTAAGCTATATAGGCACTGGCGTAGGGAGATCCATCTTGCCCTACTGGAAAGTGAGAGGGGCATTGGAGGAGGAAATAGCAGAGAACAGATTGGGGGAGGGTTTATACAGTGGGATGGATGTTTTGCAGTGGTGGGCAGTGGAAAGATGGGGAGAAAATTTGTAACTCAAAATCTCATGAAAATGAATTATATAAACCAGAAAACTAATTAATTAGTTACAATTTTTAAAGTGATGAACTCTCTGAAGTAGAGTTTGAATTCTTGGCAGTTTAGTTCAAGAAAGGATCTCAGAGTCTGGTGCCTTATCCTGCCAAGTGATCTTCAGAATTGTCCTAAGACAGTTCAAATGGAAGGGATTCAGTTTCCTGGCATAGAACTGGTATGATGTCCAGGTTTCACAGGCATACAAGAATAAGCTCAGCACAACACCTCTGTAGGCCTTCAGTTTGGTAGTCAGCCTAATACCTCTTCTCTCTCACTCTTTTGTCTGAGTCTCCCAAACACTGAGCTAGCTCTGCCAATGTGTGCATCAACTTCATTATCAAAGTGTATTTCCATGAAAAGTACACTACCAAGGTAAGTGGATTTATCCTCAACATCCCAAACTTCTTCATCTGCTATAAACATACATTCCATGTATGGACAGTGTGGAGCTGGTTGGCAGAGCACCTGTGTTTTCTTGGTGTTAATTGTTAGGCCAAAATTAGTGCAAGTTTTTCAGTACATAGTATTTGAAGGCTTGTGGTCTTTTAGCATCACCACTGCTAAGTCTTGTGTGATTCTAGTTGTGGCACTGCCATATTTAAGTGTTATTTTTTCCTGTTGTTTGTAATATTTGAGCTGGGGTTTTTGGAATTTAGCTGTGATATTCCTATGGGTTTTTCTTGTAGGATCTCTCAGGTGGTGATTGGTGGGGTTTTTTTCTATTTCTACTTTCTCTTGTTCTAATGCTTCAGGACAGTTTTCTTTCATTATTTCTTAAATTGCTGTATCAAGATTCTTTTTTTTTTATCATAGCCTTCAGGTAGTCCAATTATTTTTCTTTTTTCTCTTATTGATCCGTTCTCCAGACCAGTTGTTTTCCTTTTGAGATGTTTCACATCCTCCTATATTTCTTCATTCTTTTAATTTTGTTTTATTATTTCTTGGTCTCATAATTTCACTGGTTGCCCCTTAACAAATTCTAATTTTCAAGGAGTAAATTTCTTCATTAAGATTCTCAATCTCCTTTCATAATTGGTGGACTTTCTTTTCATAATCTTGTTTTGCTTAGATTTAAAAAAATATTTTCCTCAATCTCTCTCATTTGATTTTTAAAGTCTTTTTAAGTTCTATGAATTATTTTTGGGTGAGTGAACATTTGGCATTACTTTTTGGGGTAGAGGTTTTCTTCACTTTAGTATCCTTCTTTGAATATGAACTCTTGTATTCTCTATTCCCATAGTAACTTCTGATGCTTGCAGTCTTTCCACTTTGCCTGCTATATTTTTTAATTTATAGCAACATTTTTAATCACCTCTAGTCCTGTGGTATGGTATGATATAAAGAGCCTCTGGCCTCAGATCTTCCTTCAGTTCTTCCTTCTGGTCTGAAACCAAAACAAGGAATTCTACCCTGCTGAAAATGCCCACATCCATCCGAATCCCTATCCCATTGCTTTTTTACTCCCTGGATATGTACTGGTTCCTTCTCACCCATGGCCTCATCTCCACAGGTAAGTTGGGTCTCACCTTGTTTATCAGTCAAAGTTCATTAATCTTCCTGGGCTCAGAACCTGACCCTCCTCACTGTCCAGGAAGTAAATGCTCCTGTGGTTGGTGAGGAGGCCAACTTCCAACCCATCTAGCCACAGGACTCACCACTTGCTGTTTCAACAGAACTAGCCTAGAGGTTTTTGATCTTCACAGGGAACTAACCTCATCCTGAGATTTTTCTTTGCATCTTCTCCAATTATCCCAAGAGGACCTCTGTTCTGCATCAACACTTGGTTATTTTTAATCTTTTATCTCCTCTATGTTCACCCTGAAGTGATATTTTATCTAGTTTGTTGGGAATTCTGGAGAGCTTGGAATTTTCTGACCTACTCCACCATCTTCCCAGAATCCTCTTGGGTTTTCTTGATGAAGATACTCTGGTGACTTGCCATTTCCTTCTCTAGCTCACTTTAAACATAAGGAAATTAGTAACTTTACCAAGATCACAGAGTTAGCAATTATCTGAGACCAAATTTGAACTCAGGAGGATGAACTTCCTGACTCCAGGGCCAGCACTTTATCCACTATACCACCTACCTGTCTAGATTCAAGGATGTCTCATTTTGAATTGTTGTAGATTGGCAACTTAATGAGAAAAGATGAAAAAGAGATGGTATCTGTATTAGTTAAGAAAGGTTTTGAGTACAGTTTACTGGTGAGTCCAAGAAGATATGATCCCTCGCTTGAGGAACATCTTGTCATGGAGAACAAGCAGCTCTGATTTGTCAAGACTGAAAGGTATTTGGTCAAACAACCTTGAAAGTTACAAAATGTGAAACATTGCCATCTATTTTATTTGAAATTCAAAGATTTGTGTGTTACACAGACCATTGACCTAGGTTCCACAGCAAAAGTAATGCTTATGAAAAAATAATTTGAAATTTTTAAATCTAACATATACAGGTCTCTAGGGAAAGTAGAGAAAAAGGAATATATATTTTTTACTTGCAACTTATAAGGAGTCTTGCTGAGGGGGGATATATTATTAGCAAAAGTTACAGAGTTTAGTTATACTGATGCTTTCATTGTACCATGGAGTTAGTCACTGAACATTTTCAGGTTATATTATATTATGAACAGTTTTTCTCAATGTATTGAGTGATGTGCTCACAAAATGAAATTGTGTATGAATTTTACCTCGGGGTTCAAAAGTGTCACTTTATTGCTTCTTTCACTTGCTAATTTTTACTTTGAGGTATAATTTGTTTCATTTTATTATCACTGCATGCTTTTCTTCTTATATACCATATTTCATTTTGTAAATTTCATTTTCTTTCCTTTGATATCTTAACAACTGGGCTTAAGAACGTGTTGCTTTTATTTTTTGTCACTGGAGGCAAGGAAATTAGCAACTGGATAGCAGAAATACAGAATAGAACATATAAGCATTACAGAAGTTTTAAAATATATTCTAGTTCCCCGTGATTAAATACCTTAAAGGAATCATCACAATTTTACTTTGCATTATATCCTCACTCTAACCAGCATACTCATGATGATAGAATATATTTTCCTTGTTATGGTAAATAATCTTTAAACTGGAAAGGACAGAGCAAAAATAACTAATATGTAGAAGTTAATTCCCAGATTAAGGAGAAAATAAGAGTGTCTGTCTTCCTTCATAGAGTACCAGGCACTAGCCTTGAAAGACCTTAATTTTTAGGCTAATGTGATTGCTGAGTCACTATCAGTGATTCCCAGAAACATTTAACTTGTCTTCTCCATCAAATAAGTATCAATTTAATATACCATTATATAAAAATATTTTTTATTATTAATAAAATAAAACATATACACATGGATGTGTATATGTATGTGTGTATTTATTTATTTATATGTTTATATGAAATCACGTCCATCATTTACAATCATACAAAAATTATAATCATCACTAAATGTGCCCACAATGTTCTTGGAGATATCTATCCTTAAACTACAAGAAATTTACAGAAACTTTAAATGGGTCCATGATCTTTGACATCCAGCTCCCCCAATTAATGATCTAGCTAACATAGTACTTCAAAAATGATATATTTTTTTAAAATTTTTAAGTAAAGCTAGGGGTAGCTAGGCAGCATAGAAGATAGAGACTGTCCCTAGAGTCAGGAGGAACTGAGTTCAAATCTATCCTTAGACACTTAGTAGCTGTGTGACCCTGGTTAACTCACTTAATGCCAATTGCCTCCAAAAAAAGAAAGCTAAAAGTAGTGTTGTGCTGCCATTGTTGAGGTATTCTCAGAATGAAACCTAGTTCAATTCCTTCCTCTGGTATATGCTATGAAAAAGATCTTATGATGTTTGGCAAGTCCTCCTAGGTCACTCCTTAAGACTCTAAGTTGTGTAATGATTGTTGATCTTCACTGATCACAAAAATTTTCTTTACTATGAACATCTCTGTACTGATGACATCATAGGTCCAGGACAAAACATTTTTTTAAATGGCCAAACAAAAGAATTAATACCAAATGACTACTGAGTGATTTTGAGATATTCTGATATGTTATTGTTTGTCCTTCATTTTTGAAGAGGACCAGTGACATAAAAAGTATAATGTCTTATTTGAGCATGAATTGAATTTAAGTGAGGTAGAACTATGCAAAGTCATCAGCCTCACTCTCTCCTTCAGGGACATCAGAGTCCAGGGGCAAGACAAAAGCCAAGACAACTGGCAATGGTCCACAACTTTACTCAACTCATTTACTTTTAACCTAACTCCACCCTGTTTCCTTGTTCTTCACAATTCTTTATCAGTGTAAAGCTTAGTCAACAAATAACCATTTATTAAATAGTACTGAAAATACAAAGACAAAAGAAAAACAGCCCCTCTCCAAGATATCTCTCAGATTTGCAAAGTCAAAAATTATATTTTGGCACTTCAGTGATTAATATTCAATTAAATCTAATCCAAGATTCAAATTAAGTCTGTCAAAGTCAGTCATCCCACAATGTTGTTGTTTCTGTGTACATAGTTCTCCTGCTTCTGCTCATTTCACTCAGCATCAGTTCATATATGTCTTAACAGGTCTTTCTGAAGTCTACTTTTTCATCATTTCTTACAGCACAATAGTATTCCATTATATTCATATACTGCAACTTGTACAGCCATTTCTGCATTAATGGGCAACCCCTCAATGTCCAATTCTTTGCCACCACAAAAAAAGCTGTTATAAATATTTTTATACATGTAGGACCTTTTTTAAAAATTTATATGATATCTTTGGGATACAGACCTAGAAACTGTATTGCTAGGCCAAATAATATGTAGTTTTGTAGACCTTAATTCCAAATCGTTTTCCAAAATTGTTGGATCGGTTCAAATCTCCACCAACAATGCATTAGTGTTCCAATTTTCCCACATCTCCAGCATTTATAAGATGTTTAATCTTGAACATCAAATATATTTCCTAACGTAAAAATACATTTTGACACAATCTACTTATATAATCTTTTACTTATTTGATGAAATAAACTCTTCATTAAAAAAGATGGTGTTTGTGTAATATGTTAATAAGACAAATTTTGAATACAGTAAATACGGAAATATATACACATACATACATATATGTGTGTATATATGTGTGTATATACATATATATGTATGTGTGCATGTGTGTGTGTATACAACAATACACATAATTTTCTAAAACACAAGTAAGGTCTTCTGGGGATGACAGGGTTTTTTTTTCCCATTGGGAGCAAAACCTACCATTAATTTCTTTTTTTTCCCTTCTTTGTTTTTTCTTTTCATTTTCTTAAATTGACATTTGTTTATTTTGGGTTTACATCATTCATTTCCACAAGATTTTGAGTTATAGATTTTCTTCAATTCACTACCCCTAAACAACAATCCCACTGTATACCTCCTCCCCAAATCTGCTCTCTTCTATATCCTCCTCCATCACCTCTCTGAATTTCTGGTAGGGCAAGAAAAATGTCTCTGCCCCAGTGCCTGTATATATTATTTCCAAGTTGCATGTAAATAATCATAATAATTAAATGTATGTATATATATACATATATAATGTATACAAATTTTTTAAGCATTTTATTTTAAAACTCTAAATTCAAGATTCTTTCCCTTCCTCCCTCATCCCCCACCCCCACTCGAAAGACAAGCAATTCAATACTACAATTTGTGTAGTTACCCAAAACATCACCACAATGGACATCTTGTGAAAGACTGACTATATTTTCTTCCATCCTATCCCTCCCCTCACTTGTTCTATTCTCTATTTGCTCCTCTTTTTTACAAAACTGTGTGTTTCTAACTATCCTCCCCCCCCCATAAACTGGCCCCCAATCCATCATCCCCCCTGTTATCCCTATCCCTCCTACTCTTCTGTAGGACAAGATACCCAGTTTAGAGTGTATGTCATTCCCTCCCTAAGTCAAATTAAATGAGAGTAAGGTTGACCCTTTTGTCTTCTTGTTCTTCTTCTCCATTGTAAGAGTTATCCCTTGCAGCTTCTATATGAGATAAATAACACCATTCTGTCTTTTACTGTCTCTTCTCATTATATTCCTCTCCCACCTTTCAATTTCACCTTTTAAAATATCATCCCATCCTATTCAATTGATTCTGAGACCTCTGTCTATGTACACCTATACACACACACACATACATATACACACTCACATATGTATTCATACCTGTATATACTTTCCTGCATAGAGATGTGTATGCATATATATACATATATTTATTTATTTATTTATTTATTTATTTATTTATTTATACATTTATATTTCCTTCACCTATCCTTGTACTGAGAAAAGTTTCGTAAGTTACAATTAGTATTTTGCCATGTAGCCATGTAAATAGTTCAACTTTGATAAGTTCCTTATGATTTCTTTTCCATTTGCCTTCTCATACTACTTATATTTGAATGTCAAATTTTTATTCAGCTCTGGTTTTTTCACCAAGAATGCTTAAAAGTCCTCCACCCCATTGAATGACCATATTTTCCCCTGGAACATTATACTCAATTTTGCTGGGTAAGTGATTGTTAGTTTCATTCCTAGGTCCTTTGATCTCCACAATATAATATTCCAGGCCCTTAGGTCCCTTAATGAAGAAAATCCTGTGTCATCCCAAATGTGTTTCCACAGTATTCAATTTTTTTTCTTCTTGGCAGCTTGTAATATTTGCTCCTTGATGTGGGAACTCCAGAACCTGGCTATAACATTCCTAGGAGTTTTCTTTTGTGGATCTTTTTTAAGAGAAGATCAGTGGAAGATGGTGGCGTAGAAGCAGCAAGGTTCCACAGCTCCCACACAGCCACCCTAAATACCCATAAAATATGACCCCAGACAAATTCTAGGACTCTCAAACTCACAAAAATACAGAAAACACATCTCTTGCTGAAGACAGCTTGGCAACAGGGGCTCACTGTGGAAGGGCGGGAGCCAAGGCCAGCTCAGCCTGAAAAGGAAACGCAGCCAGGCCCCAGGGTGGTCGTGAGGAGCCGAGCTGAGCCACAGCCAGGCTACAAGACTGAAGATCTACAACACCTCCAGGAACTCCACATCTCCCAAGGCATGAAAAACAATGATTAGAGAAAGGCAGCTTGGCAGGAGGGGCTTATCACTCAAGCCGGCAGGCAGGGAGCAGAGGCCAGCCCAGCCAAAACAAAAACTGCGACCAGGTGCCAGGGTGATGGGGAGGAGCCAAGCTTCCCAAGCCACAGCATGAGTCTACTTCAGAGAAGATCTACTGCACCTGAAGGGATATATTAAGCCAGGATGAGAGACGGTCAGTGAAAGTTGAATTTTGAAACTTAATTTTGGGGGAGGAAAAGCAGTTTGGCAAATCTGCACCCAGGGCAAGGAAGCAGTGGGCTAAGGGCAGGAAGTGTTGTAACTGGGGGCTGCAACCACTGGGATACTTCATAGCCCTTGGCCTGTGGACCCCACAGTGGGGCTGAATCTATTGATCAGGGCCAAGTGCCCTTGCATTGAGCAGCCTGGATATGGATTGTGGTCTTGGGTGGTGGTCCTGGGGTGTGCTCTCAGCAAGCCAAAGCTGGTGGGGTCTGTAACACCCCCATAATAGCTCCAGCAGCTGGGAAAACCCCAGCAATTTGGAACAGACCTTTCCCCTCTGGAAGCAGAGTTTCACAAAGCTAAAAAAAACACAACCAATTAATTGACTGGCCAATATGAGGAAAAGGAAGCAAAATAAAAACAACAATAAAATTCTAGAATCCTTTTTTGTGGACAAAAAGGATCAAAGCATGGAACCGGAGGAAGACAACACAGTCAGAATTCCCACACCAAATGCTTCCAAGACACTTGAAGAATGCCTAGCAGCTATAGATCAACTGAAGAAAGACTTTGAAAAACAAATAAGAGGAGTGGAGGAAAAATTGGAAAGAGAAATGAGAATGATGCAAGAAAATCATGAA
>JAQQSW010021609.1:0-10628 GCA_028646575.1 Pseudocheirus occidentalis
ATTTATGAAGATGGAGATGATGAAATGAAGAGAACTATTAATAAAGCCTGGGTAGAGTCAAGGGAGAAACAAGCCAAAGGAGAGAGCGAGTTTTGAGACAAAAAGTCCTTTCAGCCACCAGTGTGGAAATGTCCTTTCCAATAAGGAACTGTTGCTGAGCTGCACAGATACATTTGACAAGTATATTGTTTACACAGCGCTCTTCCAAGCAAAGACCATGAACTCTTTCCATTTCATGCTGTAGGATTTATTTAAAATAAAATATGCTTATTTTAAAACACTTCTTTCAAGGAAAGTTGCCTTAGTGCCCTGGTTTTTATGTGCAAGAAAGGGTCATTGTTTCCTCACTTCAATGTCAAAAAAAAGAATTTCTAATTAAAAAGCTATATATTCCTTTTCTCTGGTGTTCATCTGCACAATCAAAAGGGTTGAATCTACGGTCAAAATAATCCTGCTTTTCCTTCAAAGTCGGCATGGACATTAGTCATTCGTCCTTCAATTTGATATTTTAGGAGGAACGGGTATAAATTTTGAGGTGTGAACCTGTGTTAATAGGTTGTGGTATAAATTGACCCTTGCTCCTTAAGGAACAGGGAAGGGGAATGTTCAGTTAGTTATAATAGTTATAGAGAACTCTTGATTAAAGTTTAAAAGATTAACTTAATAACCAGGTGTTACCACAAGGCATGTCTATACATATTAGGGAATTATTTGAAAATATACTAAAAATTCAAACAAGTCATAACAAAGAGCAAATAAGCCTATAGTGGTAAGAACTAATCCCAAATTCCTCCTGAATTTAACAGTTAATAACAATAAGATAAAGAAAAAAATAAAAAAAATGTGAATGGATTAAACAATACAATAAAATGAAAAAATGACAGATTAAGAAACACATTTAAAAAACAAAGACATAAGCAAAATAAAAGAGATGGAAAAATATTCACCATTCATCAAATGAATAAATAAAAAAGCAGGATAATCATCCTGACAAAGCAAAAATAAACAGTCAAAACATAAAAACGGATAAACAAGAAAACTACATTATGCTAAAAAGAACCAATGAATATCAGCAATAAACTTATGTTCCAAATACCTTAGCATCCAAATACCTTAGCATCCAAATTCATAAAGGAAACATTAACTAAGTTACAAGAAGATATACACAGCAACACAATAGTAACAATATCCCTCTCTCAGTTTCAGATAAGCCTAAAAGAAAGATTAACAAAAAGGAAAATGGCAGACTAAACAGACTGTTGGAGAAACTGGAACTAAAAGACTTATAGAATCTTTTAAATGAGACTGCCAAAGAATATACACACCACTCAGCACTACATGGAATTTATGCAAAAACTGACCATGTATCAGAGCACAGATACATGGCAAACAAAATATAAAAAGGAAGAAACAGTTAATACATGTTTAACAGACCACAACACAATAACACAATAGTCATTGGGTCAGAGACCACAAACAAAAGACATAGACCAAATGGAGACTTTAACAATAAGAGGAGTGGGTCAAAGAATAAATCATAGAAAAAACTAATAATTTTCTGAAAGAAAATGATAGTGGTAAAACAACATACCAAAATTTCTGGGATATAGCTAAAGCAGTCCTCAGGGGAAAAATCATATCCCTACAAATATATATTAACAAAATAGAAAAAGAAGATTAATAAACTGAATGTGCATTTTTAAAAAATTAAAGCCAACAAATAGGCAAACCTAAAATAAGCACAAGAGTAGAAATAGATTAGAAAGAAAATCAGCAATGATAAATAAAACCAAAAGCAGGTTCTTTGAAAACACTAATAAAATTGATAAGCCTTTATGTAATATGATTAAAAAGAGGGAAGAAAAACAAATCAGTGAAAGAGCAAACAAAGGTACAACCTAGGATTGCACAAAACCAAAAGAAATAAAAATACTCCTCAGAATATCGTATATAATTATATGCTAACAAAACTAAGAATACAAAATAGAGGAATATCTTCAGAAAGATAAAATATCCAAAATATCAGATGACCAGAGAAAGATCTTAAATAACCCAATCACAGAAAAGGAAATAAGTCTAGCTATAAAGGAACTACCAAAGAAAAAAAATCTCCTGGTCCTGAAGGATACACAGGAGAATTCTATCAAACTTTTAAAGAATCAATTAATATTCATACTCTGAAAAAAATACCCTACCAGAATCTTTTTTAATGGGACAAATACAGACCTAATACCTAAACCAGGGAAAGATAAAACACAGAAGGAAAACTATAGGCTAATATCATTAATAAAAACAGACTCAAAAAATTTTAAACAAAATCCTACCAAACACACTACAGAAATTTATCTATGAAATCATTCATTGTGACCAAGTGGGAGGATGGTTCAACCTTAGGAAAAACAATCAACATAATATAAAAACCAAAATGTCCAAAACCACATGATCATCTTAATAGATGCAGAAAAAGCCTTTGACAAAGTGCAGCACTCTTTTATGCAAAAACAAGGCAAAGTATAGACAGAGGAACTTTTTTTAATATCAAAAAGGCCATCTATCTAAAACCAAGAAAATTATAAAGATCAAGCATGACCAGAAAGAAGAGATATGAGAAGGCATTTCTACTCCATCCCTTTGTGGAAGTGGGAGGTCCAAGGTGTTACACACTGCACATGTTTTCAGACTTTTGTATGAATCAGTTTTGCTAGGTTTTTTCCCTCTTAAAAAAATTCTATTCATTATATGGGATGGCTTAGTGGGAGGGAGAGAAAGATATTAAGGATAACTATGATGAGGTAAGAAACAGAAGACATCAATTAAAAACTTACTTTTAAAAAGCACATTAATTGCTTACATGCTAACAAAAGAATTTCAAAGGTTCATTCTCTCAGTACTAAAAGAAGCCTTAGAGATCAATTCATCTAATACCTTGTTTCTTTTTTCTAATTCAGTTTCATATTCATATTTCTAATTCATACTGTGTATATATCTAAAAGACAACATGGCATAGTGGATGTGGAGATAGCCTCAGAGTCTGTGTAATGGTAATGGAATTTGTTTTGAAGATGCCTTTGTATTGGCAAAGGTAACAGGTACTTAGCACTTAGTAAATTAATCAAGCCTGTGAAAGAAACAGAAGGTGTGACCCCCTGTTGCTGCCATAACAGGAAGGGGCTGAGCAGGGAGGAGTAATACTATATATAAGGAAAAGCCCCAGAGAGGGAGAGATAGATCTTGGAGCAGGCTTCATGGAGGCAGAAGCTGCTGCATCCAGGGAGGCTGAAGAGGAAAGCTTCCCCCACCCCCCAGGCTGGAAAAAAATGATTTTGATTTTGAAACCTGGATGGAACTTCAGTGTGGAGCAGGCCCTGCATGGAGAGCTGGGCAAGGAACTGGGAGCTGTTTGCCTTTGAATCCAAGTAACTGTTTCGTGGATTCAGGTAGGAGCTGCCTGCCTGGAGTCAAGATGAAAAGACCTCTCAGTGGGTACTGAGTAGGGATGAAATTGTAATTTACTAGTGACCTAGGGGTAGAAGCTTTGTGTATTTTCTGATGATTGAATAGTGAATGATGAAGAATAATTGAATGATTGAGCTGATTGAATGCTTGACTAAATGATTGTACTTAGGTGATTGATGACTGAATAAGAGACTGATTGAGTTAACTTAATGTGCCCCATGAGCGGAGAACTTTTGACTATTGTACTTGGTGAATGAATTAAGGATTTTGTGATAGACTACATGAATGTTCTTTGTTCAAAACTTTGTGAGCACTGTAGTGGAAACTATGTGGCCATTTTCTGTGATAAGTTGTTATAAATGCTGTATTTCTATTTTCTGTGATAAGCTGTAACATTGTGAATGCTGTACCTTGATTTACTGTGAATGTTTTGCTCTGCTTTGTTATGGAATAGAGTGTTCACTATACTGTGTAATCAGAACCTTAAAAGCTGTTCACAGTAGCATTCTTCTGGAAAGCTGCTTGTGCGTGTGTGCGTGTGTGCGTGTGTGTGTAGACAGTCACACAGACACAAGAGTGAATATACTATTCCTTTGGAAAAACCACCCCCCAACAAACGCAACCTGAAACTGAACCCCATAGCAAAGGAAAATAGTTAAGCAAAAACAACCAATAGAGTAATTGACTTTGACAATATATGCACCATTTTCATCTCAAGAGTCCCCCCAATTCTGCTGAGAAAGAAGGTATACTTCATTACCTGTTCTATGCTAACCCTCTCATTTTGGAGAAGAGGAAATTGAGACCTCAAATCAGTGAATTAGTTGCCAGGCTAAGACAAACCCCTTGGTATCCACACTTGCTTCAGCATATATCTACCTTAAATACATTAATCCATGTTCATCAACTCTGAAATTCCTTTATCTGGCTGTAATCTTTTATGATTTTATCTTTCCTAATGCCTTAGGGCCTCTAACCCATTCTTCATTCTTACTCTGAACTCCATTTTCTCCACCCTCAGTTCTTTCCCAGGTCATCATCACTTTCCTCTCTTTCCTATCTCTAACTTTTGGTGATTCAATTCAACCCTACACTATCTTCTATGTTTGTATCCCTTTCCCTATCACCAATCGAAAATTACCAAATCCTAACCCCATGATTACTCCTACCATCTACCTTTCACTCCTATTCATGTGTTGCTGAATAGAACAGCAGAGAATCATGGAACCATGCTAATTGCAATGGCCTACTATTAACTGTTACCTAATATCAAATGGGCCCTTACTGCAGCAAAGCAAACCCTCTACTCCTTCCTAATTGATTCTCTATCCCACTCACCATAGGGGCTATTCCAAACCTCATCTTTCCTCAAGTCTACAAAGGTACTTCCTCCCTCACTCTCTCAGCTGAAGACCTCAACTTACATTTCTTAAAAACTGAGACCACTCACCAAGAGTTCACTCACCCTTCTCATCTCACATCATTCAGCCAGCTTTTCCCACTATCTCCTCCTTCATTCCATTCTCCAATAGGTAATCCTTGCCAAAACCAACTCTTCTACAAGGACCTTCAAGTCCATCCTCGACCATCTTCTCCAACAGACTGTTCCTTCTATCATCCCCACTCTGCCACTAATCTATCTCTATCTACTGGCTTCATCCCTTCAACCTAGAAACCTGCTCACATCTCCCCTATTCTTAAAAAAACCCTCACATGATTCAACCATATCCAATAGCTGTGGTCCTCTCACCCCCTTCTCAGCTAAATTCCTTAAGAAATGCATCAACACTCGATGCCTCCCTTCCTCTTTTCTCATTCTCTCCAAAAACCACTGGCAATCTGGCTTCCATATGCATCATTTAACTGTAAAAATGCTTTCTTCAAAATAAACAATGATCTCTTAATTATCAGACTGAATTGTCCATCTTCAGTTCTTATCCTTCTTGACCTTCAGCAATATTTGACACTGTTGATCACTCTCTCTTCCTGGATATTTTCTCTTCTCTAAGTTTTTGTGACACTGTTCTCTCCTAGTTCTCCTACCTGGCTGACAGATCCTTCTCAGTCTCCTTTGCTGGCTCTTGATCCCAGAATATAACAATCATGGGTGTCTCCCAAGACTCTGTCCTGAGCCCCCTTCTCCCTGAATACCATCTCATTTATTGACCTCATCAGCTCATATGGGTTCATTTCTCTCAATGCAGCTAATTCTCAGATCAATTTATCCATCCCTAGTCTCACCTGACATCCAGTCCCACATCACTAATTGCCTAGTGGATATCTCAAACTGGATATCCCATAGGCATCTCAAATTCAACATGTTCAAAACAAGTCTCATTATTCCCCACTCCAACCCCCACCCCCCAGCCCTCTGACCATGGCTGAGGGCACCATCATTCTTCCAGTCACCAAGTCACAAAACGTGTCATTTTCAACCCCTCACTTGTACCCAACCCACATATCCCCCCCCCTTTTTTTTTTCTTTTTTTGGAGGGCAGTTGGGGTTAAGTGACTTCCCCAAAGTCACACGGCTAGTTAGTGTGTCAAGTGTCTGAGGCCAGATTTGAATTCAGGTCCTCCTGACTCCAGGGCCGGTGCTCTACTCACTGTGCCACCTAGCCACCCCCACATATCCCATTGATTGCCAAGTCTTGTTGTTTCTTCCTTCTTAACATCTCTCCTCTATGTCCTCTTCTCTCTACTCACACAGCCACTATCCTATTACATAGAATCATCACCTCACACCTGGACTACTGCAAATAACCTTCTGCTTGCTCTCCCTCCTTCAAATCTCTCCCCACTCCAATCCCTTCTCCAATCAGCTGCCAAAGTGATTTTTCTCAAGTTCAGGTCTGACCACACAGCATCTCTATTCAATAAACCCCAGTGGCTCCCTATTACCTCCAGGATCAAATATGAAGTACTAGATGGCTTTTAAAGCACTTCATAACTTGACCCCTTCCAACTTTTTCCAGTCTTTTTATCCTTTACTTACCTCAATATACTCAGTGACTCAGCAACACTTGCCTCCTTGCTCTTCCTTATACAAGACACTCCATATCTCCTGACTCTGTGCCTGGAATGTTCTCTCTCCTTACCTCAAGACTCAGTTAAAACACCAAAAGGTCTTTCCCAGTAACTCCCAAATTGCTAGTCCCACCCAGATTACCTTCCATTTATACTGTATGTATCTCCTATTTATTTATTTATTGTATGTAAAGTATTTATTTGTATTATTGTATTTATTCTATTCATTTGCATGTGGTCTCTCACAACAGAATTCAAGCTCTTTTGAAATAAAGGACTGTTTTTGCCTTCCTTTGTATGCTCAGCACTTGTTCTGGGGGAAGAATGAACATTTAATAAATGCTTGCTGATTGATTGTGCTCTGTATCCAGCACATAGCACCAGCGCCTTGCACAAAGTTAACAATGAAATGCTTGCTGAATGAATGAATTCTAGAATTATTAAACTCACCTAATATAAGAACTAGAAAAGGGCCTAAAAACAACCCAATCCAACTATGTCATTTTATACTAGAGTGAATTGAGTCCCAGAGAGGGAAACTTACTCATTCAAGTTCATATGGTAAATTAATGGCAAACTTAGGACCAAGGACCTTTCTCTCCGGAAAACTAACCCACTCCCAAATGTTTGCATCACACCATGTTACCTCTCTTCTTAGCATTATTAGCAGCCCTGAAATGAAGCTTCCCTATTATAGCAGCAATCAGAATGTAACTTACTGAGAAAACACACAGATGATATCCCCTTCAGTCAATTCATATGGGAGGCCTCCTAGGAAAAAAGATAACAGGGATCATTAGCCACCACTCAGCACAACAATAAGGTGAATACATATTCATTGTTATGAATATACTTATTCTGGATTCATTCTATATATCTATAGATTTTTAAGTCCTGTCCAGAGTATATTAATTAATTGTTCATTTGGATTTATATAGCATTTTCCAAGTCACAGTATTTTCTCCACAGTAACTCTCAGCGGTTAGTAAAACA
This sequence comes from Pseudocheirus occidentalis, assembly GCA_028646575.1. Classification (NCBI taxonomy): domain Eukaryota; kingdom Metazoa; phylum Chordata; class Mammalia; order Diprotodontia; family Pseudocheiridae; genus Pseudocheirus; species Pseudocheirus occidentalis. Next base: position 7,477 of record JAQQSW010021609.1, read on the forward strand.
AATCTTATGTTGATATCATGGATAAGGAAATTGAGAGCCAGAGGGTAAAAATGACTTGCCTAGTGCCACAGAGTTATTAAGTGACAGAGCGGGGATTTGAACTCAAGTCTTCTCATTCCAAACTCAGGGGCCAGTGGCAAGATATTGATCAGGCTGACTGGTAATGGCCCAGGATGCAGTGGGAGGCCTTGGCCTTTTTAAGCTAAGGTCTTTCCTAGGTCCAGTTTGTCTGAGGAAATGCCCATTCAATAATTAAGGCTAGGTAAAAAATGAGGCCAAAAATGGTCTCTTTCACCTAGTCAAAAAAAAAAAGTCAATCTGGGAGGGGAAGACCTTCAGGATTCTGGACAAAACAGAAAAAATTGCTATTTACACTCACTTTGAGACATCAAAACCCACACAATGACCAAGTGAGACTTAGGCAGGGATCTACTGTTGGCCAATCATCAAGAGCCAGAGTGATTTGAGTTTAAGGCATGGTCAAGTAGCTCTATTTGAAGAGAAGAGAAGGGGGAAGGAGAGAGGAGGGAGAAAGAGGAGGAGGAGAGGGGAGCAGGAAGAAGAGGAAGAGAGGCAAGAGGAGGAAGAAGAGGAAGAGGAGGAGGAGGCTCGGTGCTCAGGTGGGTGGGAGGGAGGGAGCAGGGAACGCTGAGGCCTCACCCAGAAAGATCCAAGCGCTGTCCTTGTATTCGGCGTGCCAGGATACCTTCTCTGCCACCCCGAGCTCCACCTCCCGCTCGTTCAGCTCATTGATGAGTTTCACCTTGGTCAGTGCACTGCGGGGGCGAAAGAGGAGAGGGGAGATGAGGGGGAGATCGTAACACACGGCCCGAGGCCAGCGCCCGGCCCTTGGTCACCCTCCTGACCTGGGACAGTTAGCCAGCCCAAACCCCCCCCCCCCGCCCACCCCTCTGCCTCCCCCAGGATCCCCAATCCCATCAAACTATAGGTTTCGTACTTCATCTTGAGTTACTACCGAACGCCGTCTTTCCGGGTAGCCTAGGACACTGCGCTTGCGCAGCTCAAGGAAGCCAAGTCTACGCATGCGCGCCGGAAGGTCCAGAGACAAGAAGGGGTGGGGCCCGCAACGGGATTCGCGTGAGGTTGAATTGAACGTGAGGTTGAAAAGGCGGTGGACAGCAGCTTCAGGGTCTGGGGCTAGACCTGAGGGTTGCCCTGCAGCTGAGGAAGGGAAAAGGGAGAAAAGGAAAAGATATGGGAGAGAAGGAAAGGAAGGAAGGGAGGGAAGGAAGAAAGAAATAAGCTCAGGCTTTGGGGTCCGATTCTTCCACTGATTGTGTGACTTTGGGCAAATTAGGGAATTGGAATAAACGGCCCCTGAGGTCCCTTCCCAACCCTATTGATGAATGAAGAAGCTGACTGGTATCAATCAGGTTTAAGAAGGTAAAACACAAGTCAGAAATGGTACCAAAGTCTGCAGGGCTCCGCAGCCCTGGCATCCCCTGAGCCTTCCCAAGCGTCTCCCAGGTAGTTTTATCCTAGAGAGCTGGATGTGTATGTAATTGGAGTCTGGAAGACGTGGGTTCAAGTTAACACTCATTGTGTGAGTCTGTGATAAAATTTTTCTGAACCTCAGTTTCCCCATCAGTAAAGTAGGGGTGATGGTAGCACCTGCCTCACAGGGCTACTGAGATTCCCAAATTAGATAATGGATAACAAAGCGCTTTGCCAAGGCAATTGTTATTTAGAAATCTGACCATACTATATAACTTCCCTCCATTCCCTTCCTGGTTTTTTCCTCCCTTCCTTTCTCCGAGCACCACTCAGTCATCTTCTACATGAAGCCTTTCCTGAGCCTCCTTGTCTCCTTCATCTCTACCACCTTGGATATATGTTGTATACCCTGTTAGAATACTAGCTCTCCTAACCTAGAAACATAAATTCTCTAGGGAAAAAAAAAAACTCCCTAGATGATAAGAACTATGAAAGCTGGAAAGCAGTTTGGCAGAAATTAGGCCTAGACTAATATCTTATACCTGTAATTCCTTGCCTCAAAGGACTTCTGGCTTCCAACTTTGACAGAGAAGATGAACAATTCCAACCTATTTCAGGGAAAGAGAAAAGGAGACTGGGAGAAGTAGCATGTAGATAAGATGGCCATCCCTATCCACATCCCTATGCCCGGCTTGCTACTACTCTAGGTAATTTGGGGAATTTCTCCTTGAGTGAGATCTGGGACTCCCTCTCCTGGTTGAACTGAATTATCTCACTCCCAAAAAGGAGAGCATTCATTTAATCCATATTGTCTGATCTATTTCTCCCGAATATTCTTTCTGATTTCTGCTTTGTTATCTCCTTAGATAAATGGGTTTACTTGCTATGTGCTATGTGTTTTCACTTTAGAACTTGCATCTGGTGGGAAGGAAGTCAAGCCCTTGAATATAAAGCTTGGGACCCTCCTTCCCCATTAAGGAACAGCATTCAGGAGTTTAGTTTAAATTTTAAAATTGCTCCCCCTAAATTAATAATATTTAAGGGAGCAGATGTAATTCTAGCCCAGTACTCCCTCTCCCAGAAGAGAGCAGAGTGGTTGGCCTATGGCCTCAACCCCCTGCTTCCTGGAAGTAATTAAAGACTCCTAGGCAGAAAGTGGAGGGGGAAGAGACTAGATATGTCTGTTCTTTCTTCCCTATGAGCCACAGCTAAACAGACCCACAGGAATATTTATAAACTACATGGGTAAAAACAATAGCAACCTCCCATATACCATATTCCAAAATAAATTCAAAATGGATATATGACATAACTATTAAAAATCATAGCATGAAATAATTAGAAAAGAAACAGATCATAGGCTTTTCACAGCTATGAGTATGGAATGAATTCTTAATCAAACAAGTGATAAAGGTAATTACAAAAGATAAAATCAACATCTCCTCCATAAAGGAATTTTCACTGACTGTCCCCAGTGCCTGGAATGCTCTCCCTCCTCATCTTCACTCCGAGCTTCCCTGGCTTCTGTAATGTTAATGAAATCAGAAGATCTTCCATGCCCCTTTCTATTGGCACCTACTGAAGGCACTTGGCACCTCAAAGGCTTAGCTCCTTACTTCCAGTTAACTCCTTAGGAAACTAGGAGTAATCACAGCTGGAGTTGAGAGGAGAGTGGATTGGAAACACCTGGGGCAATC
>JAQQSW010021610.1:0-10628 GCA_028646575.1 Pseudocheirus occidentalis
GCAATGGCCAGCACAGAGCGAAGGATCAGAATATAGGAGAGGATAATAAAGAGAAGGTCCATGCCATAGGTAGACAGAAGCACAAACATCCCATAAATGCTATTGACTGTAATATCAGCACAGGCTAACTTCATCATGTCTGGGTGCAGGCAATAGGAATGGGAGAGCACATTAGATCTGCAAATGGGCAGCCTCTTGATGAGGAAAGGGAAGGGAAAGAGGGTTGTGAAGCTTCGGGCTGTCACAGCCAGACCTATCCCAGCAATCACCTGGTTGGTGAGGACAGAGGCATACCTCAGTGGGTTGCAGATGGCTACATAGCGGTCAAAACTCATGGCCAGCAGAATACCAGACTCCATCATGGAGAAAGAATGAATGAGGAACATTTGAGCAAGGCAGGCATCAAAAACAATGGCCCGGGCGTTGAGGCAGAAGGTTCTGAATACAGTGGGAAGTGTAGCCAGGGACATGGCCACATCACTGAAGGAAAGCATGGATAGGAAATAGTACATGGGTGCATGGAGGCTGGACTCCCCCCACACTGCCAGCAGAATCATCATATTGCCCCCAAGAGCCACAGAGTATATCGTGCAGAGGGGTCCAGCCAGCCACTTCTGGGTACTCTCCAGGCCAGGGATCCCTGTCAGGAGGAAGACAGCAGGATGTGAGACATTGAAAAGTCCCATGGTGAAAGACTAGGGAAATCTTCACTGTCAGATCTTCTGTTACAGAGACATCAGAAAACCCTTTTAGAGGAGAATCAAGAGATAGAAAAATTAAAGGCTTACATTCAGAATTATAGCGCTCTAAAGAATTTAGCTATTCCTTATCTACTTGCCCACCATCAAAGTCTCATTAGGGCTTATTTTACTTCATGCTATAGTCAGAAGTCCCTGTTCCCTTTAGTTCCCCTCTCCCCATGCAAGGACTATAGCCTCTGGTAACAGAAAAATTCAATCAAAAGATAAAAAAAATAATGATACTGAGAAAATACTATAACAAAATAGTATAAAGTATATTATACATAAGGACAATTCAATAGCTGCCCTTCTAAATATTCCTGATTACCAGATAACTAGGACTATGACTTGATAGCTCCCCAGAATTATTTTATTATATAGTGCTGTGGGATAGGGAATTGACAGAATGTTGGACACACTCATTAACTGAACACAAATGGTATTTGTTCCTCACTGCTTGGGTTACAGTGTGTCTTATCACTAGGTGGGCACATTTCACAATCAAAAACTGGGCTGCAATCATTATCTATATCAGAAGTGTATAGGCTCGCATGCTTTTTAGCTATATCAGCCCCCTCAAGCTTAGATGAGACATGACCCATGGGGTATTAGTCAACAATGGTCACTGTTCTTTCTGCAGAGTTTCATCTTTTTAATTTCTTGTCTCTCTCCTCTTTTCAAACTCCCATGACTAGAGACATTACTCATTCATGACCCTAAGAAATGTCACCTTCTTGGTGCTTTGTCAGTAATCATGTTCTTTGGCCCAAGGCATTGTGGGAAATGCTGTCCAAAGAGACTTCTCATCTACTGAGAAACAAATCTGCCTGGAAGTCACATGGAACTCCTTAAATAAATAGGGAAGATGAAAAGGAATACGATCATATTGTCAAAGAGGCATAATTTTGAATTGGAAGAAATTTCAGAGGTCATCTGGTTCACTCTTTTCATTTTACAGATATGACAGCTGAGGTCTTGGAAGGTTAAGTGATTTGCCCAAGGTCATAGAGGTAGTAAACTTCAGAAGCAAGTTTGGAATCCATGTTCATTAATTGCAGCAGTGGTGCTCATTCCAGTAGACCTTCTAGTACAAACCCTAAATAAATAAACTGAGTCTGAGGGAAATAATGCAATTTGACCAATGTATGTGGTAGAACCAAGACTAGAATCCAGGGCTCTCGATTCCATTTCATTGAACTTACTTCACTGAATACCTCATTGGAAAAGGACATTTTATAGATTTTCTAAATTCGTGGAATGGATTATTAAATATCTTGAGTCCTTGAATTTATCATTAACTCCAGCACACTATAAGTCCCCACTTCACTGATAAATCGTGGTTAATTATTCTCTCTGAAGTTTATCATAGTTAACCAATAATCTCACTTGAATGTACACACACACACACACACACACACAAGCACACACACATGCACACTTTTCCCTGAGTCCCTCAGCATTGGACCATCTTTCATTGGAAAGAAGAAAAGCCTTCTGCCCAGCATCCCTCCTACTTCTTATTATTGTCAGAGCCAATTCTCAGGAGTTATAATTCTCTACCCCTCCCCCCACCAAGAGAACTCAAGGGTTGGAATGCAGGTGCCCTGGGAGAATTAGTCCAGTGATAGTCAGGGCATCTCAGAGGCTATTCAATAACAGAGCCTTCTCTGAAATTAGAGTTATATTGTGAAGACATTTTGAGAAAGGTCTGTCCTAGGAATAGTGTGAGGGTCAAACAATAACGAGCAGTTTCCTATCTTCTCTAGCATTATCCCTTAAGTAAACTCTACTATCTACATTGCCCTACTTACGATTCTTTGCCCTCAAAAATCCATTCCTTCCACTCTATGCCTTTTTCCTAATTGTTGCCCATGCCTAGAATACTCTCTCACCTCACCTCAGTCTCCAGGCTTCCTTAGTCTCCTTCAAGACCCAACTTAAATCCTACCTTTTGGAAGAGTCTTTTCCTTGTGTCCCCCCTGCCCCCTCAAAGGAGGAAGGTCATAGCCACAAATAAGGCAGCTAATTTGTAGCAAATTAAAAATTTGAAGCCTGGTGTTCTGATCCTCCATCTGCCATGTTCTTTGTGTGTCATCAAGCTGCCCTGTTTGGGATGCCATCCTACCAACCCACCAGTGGAAGTTATCTTAGGAATCATGGAGGGAACCATCCCAGAGGGAAACTTAGGACTTAGGAACTTTGTGAAGAAAGAATCAGAATGAATGAAAGATCTGTTAGTCAATCAGCAAGGAAACTGCCAGCCATTTTTTGGTGCTAGAAATACAAGGACAAAAATAAAGTAGTCCATGTCTTCAAGGAATTTATGTACATGTGTCTTTCAAAAGAACAGAAATATATGCAAAATATTTACAAAATGAATACAAAGTAATTTCAGCATGGAGTCACTAGAACCTGGGGGAGGGGCAATGTGGAGCACCAGGTAGAGGGGGGAGTAAAAATGGCCTGGGATGGGTTATGAATCAGGAGACATGTCTGGGTAACTTTTTTTCTCTGAGCTCACATTCTTCCTCCTCAAAATGATGCTATTTGACAAGATCCCATAACTTGGCAAAAGTCAACATTTATTTATCACCTACTATTTTCCAGGGACTCTTGCTGAATTCTGGGGATACAGATGAAGATAAAATGCAATCTCTCATCTCAAGGAACTTTCAGTCTAATGACAGAGTATAGTGGAAAAAGCTTGAGCCTTTAGGCTCAATTCCTTGGGTTTGAACTTTGGCTCTGACCCTTCTTAATCTATGTGATGTTGGATATGTTACTTAACTTATTTTGGTTTCAATTTCTTCATCTGTAAACCTAGATAATATTTACTTTGCATATCTTGTTAAGATCTTTGTAAAGAAAGACCTTTGTAAAGCTTTTAAGCATTATAACTCTGATTATGGAAAACTGTAGAAAAGCAGGCAGATGCAGTTCCAGATGGAAGTCGTTTGGTCTGAAGTGTCTCTTATGCCCAGACTGGCAGAGAGCCTGCAGTAGTAACATATTCCTGTTCCCATTGAGGGCAGAATCTACCTCCCTGGATGTCATGATGACAGCAAGTCCATTCCCCTCCACACACACACCCCATTATTTATCTAGCATTTTCTCTAAGCCTTTGGATGATAAATAGCTTTAAAGCAATTTTAACTTGAAATCAGTCCTTTGTAGTTCTAGCTGTCCAGGAGTATTGCTCCTTATCCCCAGGTCTGTGATTTCTGTTCCTTCTCAAAGCAACAGAGCCCTGTTCTTAACCATCCCATTTCCTCTGTGCTGAACAACCTTAGAGCTGACCTGAATTTTAGCTTTTATGAGAGAAATCCCAGGGACCAGCTATGTGATACTAAGAGCCAGCTGTAGCATAATACAAATGTTCCTGAATGCTGAGTCAAGAACACATGGATTTAAATCCTGGCTCTGACACTAACCATGGACAAGTCACTCAATATCTCAATCTCAGTTTAGTTATAAAATGAGAATAATAACATCTCTACTGCTTACCTTACAGGAGTGTTATCATGAAAGCATTTTGTTTTAGGGTAATGCAAATGTCTTTCATTAAGGATTCTGGGAGGATGGATTTCATACCCAATGATGCCCTTTCCACTTCTAGTTCCTTCCCTCTGGAAAGCTGTATGATTCAGAAAATGAATTATCCTCTAGACATTCAGCTCTCTTTGCCTATTGCCTCCTCTATCTATTTTAATTATATTCCAGGTGGAAGAAAGTCAACTAATCAAATCTCTCCATCTCTGTCTGTCTCTTTTTCTTTCTCTCTCAACACACACAGACACAGACAGACCCATACACACATTGAAGTAATACTGAAGAGATTTGCCAGAGGTCACACAATTAATTGGTGACAAAATTGGAGTTTTGCCAGGTTTCTCAGCTTCCAATTCAATGTTCACTATCTTTTTTAAGATCCTACTATAATCATTCATATAATATTGTTCTGTCTCTTGGGCTTAGCCTATGTAGTCGCAGAACCAGAAGAAAATAGGAGAGACCAAGGAGCTCACTAGCCCAGGAGGATCCCAGAACTCACCAGACCCATCCAGAAAAGTAGGTTGATGGAAACTTACCCTTATACAGAGAACTATATGTATCCCTCTTCCTGCCTTTCACAATGTGGGCAATTCTGTCATCAGTATTTTTATAGTCTAATCTGAGACTCCAGGGAAGGGACAGAATGGGAACAGGTGAAAGTTAGTGATGAGATGAAGCTCAGGACCCTCTTGGGAATTTATATCCCCTCCCTCAGTGAAGAAGTGTCCTCTAGGCTAAATATTCCAAGAGAAAGACTAGAATATGATTGAGGCATTTATGGAGCCATTCCTTTCCTGGCTGAATCTGGTTCGGTCAAGATCTTCATTTTAGTTTGGAGGAGAATGTAGAATTAATTCTTTCCAGCTTCAGTTTTAAGTATAAGGCTTGAGTTCCCTTTCCTATGAAACACTGAGGCAGAGAACAGAAGGTGAAAGTACAATACTCTTCCATTAACAACACTTGAGAGTATAGGTATAAATAGATTTTGCCTTAAGTTATTGAAATCATAAAAAAATTATGTCTAAAACAGTCAATCAGCTTTATTGGTAGTGGGGATAAACTATATGTCTTTCCAGTAAGGTCTAGTGTGAAATTGGGATGGCTAGTATCACCACTATTATTCAGTATTGGAATGCTATATTGTTCAATACAATATTATTCAGTATTGGAATAATATTCCAGTATTGGAAATCCTAGCAATAGCAATAAGAGAAGAAAAAGAAACAGAAGGCAATGAGGTAATATGCAGATAATATGATGATATACTTGGAAAATCCTACTGACTGAACTAAAATGTTAACTGAAACAATAATATTATCAATGAGCAGGACAAAAGGTAAATGCACATAAATCAACAGTATCCCTATATATCACAAACAAAATCCTGCAAGAAGAGACAGCCCATTTAAAATAACTCTGGACAATATAAAATAACTGGGTGTATACCTGCCAAAAAGAAACCCAAGAGTTATACAAGTAAAAAAAATAAACTTTTTTACAATTCAAATGAGATTTAAATGATTGGAGAAATAGGGGAGGCTTGAAGGCACACTGAATAGAGCACCAGCCCTGGAGTCAGTTGGACCTGAGTTCAAATGTGGTATCAGACACTTAATACTTACTAGCCATGTTACTTTGGGCAAGTCACTTAACCCCAATTATCCTGCCTTCCCCCCTCCAAAAAAAGCAAAAAATAATGATTGGAGAAATATTAATTGTTCAAGGGTAGGGGAGGCCCAATATAATCAAAACGACAATTTTACCTAAACTAATTTATGTATTCAATGCCATCCTAATTTAAATAACAAAAATATATTTTACTGAATTAGAAAAAAATAATTACAAAATTCATTTGGAAGAACAAAAAGTCAACAATGTCAAAGGAACAAATGGAAAAAAAAGTAAAGGAAGGAGGCTTACCATTCCTTCTCTGAAGACTCAAAGAACTTATTATTATTAGGCTACACATGGGTTGTTATGTAAAACATATGTATAATAGTCACTTGTGAAAGAAAACACAGAAAAAAACTTTAAAAAATAATGAAAAGTGCACATCAATATATATTTAGACACCATCAATTCTTTCTGTGGGGATGGATATCATTTTTCCTCATAAGAACTTCAAGAGTTGCCTTGGATCCTTGTATTGTTGAGAACTGCTAAGTCATTCACAGTTGATCATCTTACAATCTTGCATTTACTTTGTACATAGCATATTTCCCTTTGCATCAGCCTATGCAAGTCTTTCCAGGCTGTTCAGAGAGCACCCTGCTCTTCATTTCCTATAGTACAGTAATATTCCATCATAATCATATAGCACAAGTTGTTTAGCTATTCCCCAACTGATATGTTTCCTCTCTACTTCAAATTCATTACTCCTGGAAAGAGCTTTTATAAAAAAATTTTGTACATATTTGGGTTCTTTCCTTTCTTCTTTTTAAATATCTTTTGTGATACAGAAATAGTAGTGGTATTAATATGTGAAAGGGTATGCATGGTTTATAGCCCTTTATGCATAGTTCAAAATTGCTCTATAGAAGTAGTCAATCAGTTCACAATTCCACTAACAGTTCATTAAAGTCTCATTTTTTCCCAAACTAACTCCAACATTTGTCATTTATTTTTTCTTTCCTATTAGCTAACCTAATAGGTATGAGGTAGTACCTAATAATTGTTTTAATTTACATTTCTCCGATCAATAGTGAGTTAGAGTATTTTTTTTTCTTATGGATATAGATATTCTGCATTACTTCATCTAAAAACTGGTATCTTTTTAGTATTTATTAGTTGGAGAGTGGCCCTTATTTTTATAAATTTGACTCTGTTCTCTATATTTTTGAGAAATGAGGCCTTTATCAGAGAAACTTGCTTCATTTTTTTCTTCAGTTACTACTGATAACTGTATTTCCCTTCATACTATTCCTTGCATTCCATTTATTCTATTCTCTTTCTCTTTTCATCCTATCCTCTTCAAAAGTGTTTTTTCATCACCTCCTCCCCTAATCTGCCCTCTCTTCCATCACCCCACTCCACCTTATTCTCTTATCTCCTTCCCCTCCTACTTTCATGTATGGTAGGATAGATTTCTATATGCAATTGACTGTTCATGTTATTCTCTCTTTGAACCAATTCTGATGAGATTTAGGTACAGTTTCTCCTTCTCCTCCCTGCCCCACCTTCCTTTCCACTGTAAAAGCTTTTTTTCACCTCTTTTATGTGAGATAATTTACTAAATTCTAACTTTCCCTTTCTATTTTTCCCCAATATATTCCTCCTCACCCCTTAATTTTTATTTTTCAGATATTATCCCTTCGTGTTCAACTCTCACTTTTGCCATCTATATATACTCTTTCTAACTACCCTAATAATGAGAAAGGTCTTATGAACTGCAAATATCATCTTCCTATGTAGGAATGTAAACAGTTTAAGATTATTATGTCCTTTATGATTTCCCTTTTTTTGTTTACCGTTTTTATGCTTTTCTTGAGACTTGTATTTGAAAGCCAAGTTTTCATTTCAGCTCCGTTTTTTTCATCAAGAATGCTTGAAAATCTTCTATCTCATTGAATATCAATTTTCCCCCAAAGGATTATACTAATTTTGGCTGGATAGGTGATTCTTGGTTGTAATCCTAGCTCCTTTGCCCTCTGGAATATCATCTTCCAAACCCTCCTGTGCTTTAAGGTAAAAGCTGCTAAATTTTGTACTATTTTGACTGTGACTCCATGACACTTGAATTGTTTTTTTTCTGGCTGTTTGAAATATTTTCTCTTTGATCTGGGAATTCTGGAATTTGGCTATAACATCCCTGGGAGTTTTCCTTTTTGGGATCTCTTTCAGGAGATTATAGGTGTGTTCTTTCAGGTTCTATTTTACTTACTGGTTCAAGAATATCAGGGCAATTGTCCTTGGGCAATTTCATAAAAGATGATATCTAGGCTCTTTTTTGATCATGACTTTCAGGAAGTCTAATAATTTTTAAATTATTTATTCTGTATGTATTTTCCAGGTCAGTTGTTTTTTTAGTGAGACATTTCACATTGTCTTCTATTTATATTTTGGCTTGGTTTTAATAATTCTTGATTTCTCATTAAGTCATTACCTTCCATTGTTTCCATTCTAATTTTTAAGAAATCATGTTCTTCAGTGAGTTTTTGTATTTTCTTTTTCCATTTGGTCAATTCTGCCTCTTAAAGCATTCTTTTCCTCATTGACTTTGTGGACCCCTTACTATTTAGTCTACTCTGATTTTTAAGGTGTTATTTTTCCATATTTTTGTTTCTCCTTTACCAAGTTAACTATTTTTTTTCATGATTTTCTTGTGTTGCTCTCATTTCTCTTACCATTTTTCCTCTACCTCTCTTACCTTGATTTTCAAAATTCTTTTTGAGCTGTTCCACGGCCTGCGACCAATTTGTATATATTTGGAGGGTTTAGATGTATGAGCTTTTTTATTTTGTTGTCTTCTTCTGAGTATGTGTCTTAATCTTTTTTGTCACCATAGTAACTTTCTTTTTTTTTCACACTCCAGCAGCTTCTTTAACACTCCTGCTCCTTTTCAGCTTCCTTTTGGGTGTTGTCTTAGTAAAGTGCTTAATAAATGTTTATTGACTTCAGAGTCAATAAACTATGAAAAGTAGAAAAAGGATTAGGGACTGAGTCTGTGATTTTAATGGTATTAGGGAAGAACTGGAATTGGAAGGGACTTCCTCTAACAATGCAAACTGACAAGTCCTCTGCAATGTATAGTCTTAGAGAGCAGTAAGTAAATAAATTGTGAGTGGTTAAATAAGTTGTAGTTAAATAAATTACCCACAATCACACAGTCAGTGTGTCAGACATAGTACTTGAACCTAGACTAGCTAGGTCTAAGGTCTAACTCATACTCATTTTTACTTATCTCATAGACTGTTATAAGGAAAGTGCTTCATAAGCCCTGAAGCACTAAAGAAATGTAAATTGTAACACATCCATCCACTCACATTTCTAGCCTAGGCACCAAGAAAGAGGCTGACTATTTCTTCCCCCAGAATTCTTTTTTTCTTTTAATATAAATTTTTTGTTTTCTTGTTTACATCATTCATTTCCATGAAATTTTTGAGTTACAAATTTTCTCTAAGGCTTTCCCCTACCCCAAAACAGCAATAACACTGTAAAGCCCCTCCCCAGATCTGCTCTCTTTCTTGTAGGTCTCCGTATCCCAGCCCCTGCACATCTTAATTCCCAATTGCATGTATTGCAGAGCTTTATATTATAGATTCTCTCGGTTCCTTCTCTATCACCCACCCCCACTGGAAGGACAGCCAATTCAATATAGGCTGTGCATGTGTAATTACACAGGAAATATTCACAGTGGACAGATTGTGACAGTCTGATCATATGTCCCTTCTTCCTATCCTGCCCCTCCTTGTTCCACTCTCTACCCTGTCCCTGTCCCTTTACTGAAGTGTATGCTTCCAGCAACCCTCCCCCAGACCCTGCTGTCCCCTCAGTCATCCCGCCTCTCATCTCCATGCCCCCCACTCTCCTGTGTGGCATGATCCCCAGTTTAGAGTTTATGTCATTCCTTCCCCAAGCCAGATTCAATGAGAGTAAATGAGAGTAAAGTTGCAACAGTTATCCCTTGCCTCTTCTATATGGGATGATTAACCCCATTTTGTCTCTCTCTGTCTCCTCTCATTCTAGTCCTCTCCCACCTCAGAATTTCACCTTTTAAAGTATCATCCCTTCATATTCAATTGATCCTATACCCTCTATATATACATACTATATGTACATTTGTATTGCCTTCCCCTATACTATTCCTCATACTAAGAAAAGTTTCATAAGTTAGCATTATAGTTTTTCCACATTGGTATGTAAATAGTTCAACTTTGATAAGTTCCTTATGGTTTCTTTCCCATGTTTACCTTCTCATGCTTCTTGTGTTTGTCAAATTTTCTGTTCAGTTCTGTTTTTATCAGCAAGAATGCTTGAAAGTCCTCCACCTCATCGAATGACCACATTTTCCCCTGGAACATAATACTCAATTTTGCTGGGTACTTGATTTTTGGTTTTAATCCCAGCTCCCTTGATCTCTGAAATATCATATTCCAGGCCCTTTGATCCCTCAGTGTAGAAGCTGCCAGATCCTGGGTTATCCTAATAGTGTTTCCACAGTATTCAAATTGTTTTCTCTTGGCAGCCTGTAATATTTTCTCTTTTAACTGGGAGTTCTGGAACCTGGCAATAACATTTCTAGGAGTTTTCTTTTGGGGATCTTTTTGAAGAGGTGATTGATGAATTCTTTCAAGTTCTATTTTGCCCTCTGATTCTAAAACATCAGGGCAATTTTCT
>JAQQSW010021611.1:0-10627 GCA_028646575.1 Pseudocheirus occidentalis
AAATTAAATTAAATTAAAAAAATAAAATAAAATAAAATTTCTCTATTTGCCCTAATTGTCAAGATACAGTGTGTCTGGCAGTTGCTGATCAGACCAATATGAACTTTGAAGGCTCTATCACAGGTCAGACACAAATAGTCCATGTGAATATTTTCAGTGGAGATGTTTCTAAATTTGCACATCTAATGTTTATTTGAACTGCTGCACTTCTGCTTTACTCATCAAACACAGCATTTTCTTTGATATAGGCATGCCATCCTGGGTGATCCTTTGCCAATGACTCCTACACCAGTCAACTGATTACACAGTTTTTCAGAGAGATCTTGAGAACATCCTTGTATCATTTCTTGAGCATTTGCCTTATGTGAGTTCTCCCTAGACTTTTAGGCAAGCGTTCTTCTGGAATTTGAACAACATGACCAGCCCATTGAAGTTTCTTGCTCTGCAGGAGAATTTGTATGCTTGGAGAAGTTTAGCTTGAAAAATAACTGCAGCATCTTGTACTTTATATTGCCAGATATCTTTTGAATCTTCCTAAGTCAATCCAAATGGAAGAAATTCAGTTTGCTAGCATTGGACTGGTAGTCTGTCCAGGTTTCACAGGGAATACAACAATGAAGTCAGAACAATAACTCTGACTTTCAGTTTGGTAGGCGGTCTAATATCTCTTCCCTCCCACATTTTCTTTTGATTCCCTTCCAACACTGAGTTAGTTTTAGCAATGCATGTAACAATCTCATGATCTATGTGAACATCTCTAAAAAGTATACTGCAACGTAAGTGAACTTATCCACAGCATTTAAAATTTCTCTATTTGTCCTAACCAATGGCTCCACAAATAGATGATGTGGTGTTGGTTGGTGGAAATCCTGTTTTCTTGGTATTAATTGTTAGGTTAAAACTAGCATAAGTAGAATATAATAAATCCATGTCTTATTATATCTCAGCCTCAGAGGTTTCATTGAGTGCATAGTCATATGCGAACAAAGAATTGTGCAGACTTGTAGTCTTTCATGTTAAATTACTTGCCGTCACTGTGGTAGATGACATTGATGCTGTCTGACAACATTGATGAAAACATCATGCTAAAAAGCGTGGGAATAATACACAGCCCTGTTTCTTGCCATTGCTGACTGGGAAAGTACAAGAGCATTGTTTATTTTCCAAACTTGAGAGGGACTTGAATGAAGCCTTGAAGGAAGACAGGGAAACCAAGAAGCATTATTACATACATTAACAGTCATATCTTCTTTTAATTTATAACACAGCTTATTCATCAAAATATTTACTAACAACACATCACATTTCAGCCATTTAAATTCTGATTTGAATATGCAGTACATGTGTTGTTGCATATGTAAACATTTTCCATCATCTGGTAAGACTATTTGGTATGGATAGTCTATTCTGTCCATAACTCATTAACAACAGTGTGATCTAATGTAGCCTCAAAACTGGGCAATCAGTTCTTCTTGTCATATCACCAGGAATCTTAACTTATTTCCTGAAATGGAAAAGCTCCTCAGCATAATTCTCTGCAGGAGCAACATTTGGGTAAGGAGTCTTTAAATCTAACTGTAAAGTTTGACTGATCAATTAGTGACTTAAAAAAATACCAAATTACTGAACCAAGTGCTTTTTTTACCACATTCTTTATAACTGCCAATTAGAGCTATATGCAATTTAAATATGATGAAAAGTGAAGGTATAAGAATAATGAAGATATTTTTTAAATGACTTCATACCACTATTTTCCCCTTTTCTCTTCCTTCCTCCCTATTCCTTCTTTCATTCTTTCCTTTCTTCTCTTAATATTGATGAACAATTTCGGATGGCATATACCTCCTTTACATTTCCTTTGATATTGATATATTTAATAATTAATTTATTTCAATTTTAAGTGATAAAACAAATACACAATGAGAAAAGAAAAAGAAACATACTATAAACTTAAATACAAAATAAGAAAAAAAAGCATTGCCATGTGCATAGAAGAATGCAAGATTATTCAAAATATATAGCAATAAATTTCCATTTCAAGAAAGCCTATAGAAGAAATATTACACACTGTGTTCTAAACTGACCATCTTTTCTTTTTTTCTTTCCTTGTAAGTTTTCTTGTTTTCTCTGCTGTGTGCTAGTTACTTTGTCCTTTTTTGACCTTCCTCACCAAGAAGGCTACAATTAAGCATATGTACAAATATACATGTGTGTATATGTCCACATAAATACATGTACATACATATATGCACATACATGTATTTATACATACATATAGACACAAATATATGTGCACAGAATACACATACATGCATATACTTACATACTCATACATATACTCAGGTATTTATAATCATACTCATATATAGGTAAATATGTCCAAATGCATGTATGTAAGACTCAACTTGTTTGTCCTATTTCTCTGAAGGTATATAATGTCTTCCTTCATAGGTCTAAGTCTTTCCATATTTTTCTAAGTCCACCAATTCATTTTCTTTTTTTTTTTTTTTGCTTTTTGGAGGGCAGTTGGGGTTAAGTGACTTGCCCAAGGTCACACGGCTAGTTTTTGTGTTAAGTGTCTGAGGCCAGATTTGAACTCAGGTCCTCCTGACTTCAGGGCCGGTGCTCTAGTCATAATTCATTTTCTATACCACAGCAATATTCCAACCTTATTCTCTTTGGTTAGTTTAAATAATCAGTTATTTTAAAAAAATTGATAGGAATATTGATTAATATGGCTGAAATAAAGTGCAATTTCCTTTCCCCTCCTCTTTTCATTAAATCTGTTTTAGTTTCAACTTTGTCTGGGATCATGAATACTACTCCTTCTTTTTTCCCTAAATTCTATTCTTGATCTTTATTTTAGGTTTATGTCTCCTATTTCAATTCCTTCCTGACCTTTCTACTTCTATCAGCTACCTTGACCTCCTGTTATTTAAACTACCTTCCTACCAAAGATCCCTTACTTATAATAACCTCTCTCCCTACCCAGAAATCCCTCCCTTATCCTCTTCTCCTCCCTATTCACTTACTCTATTATTTCTTTCTAAATTTAGATTTTTATGCCCTTCTAAATACATACATTTTATTCCCTTTTAAGCCCATTCCCAAAGAGAGTAGGGTTACAGAACTAGCAGCCTTCCTCTACCTTCCAACTTCTTTGTGTCAGTTCTTCCTCTAGCAACTCATTTATCCTAGATGGTTTTCTTTTTAGTATTGCATAATACTTAGCTCTACTCCAAGCTTCCTTTCAAATTACCCTATTACTAATAACAATCCTAGACATAAAATTGATATTTCCTTGTATAAAAAATAAACAGTCTCTCCTTATTGAGTCCCTTGTACTTAGTCTTTGATGTTTACTTTATATCTCTCTTGGATCCTGTATGTCAAGTTATCTGTCTAGTTAGGGTCTTTTTGCAAAAAAAATTCTGAAAGTCTGGCAATTCATTTAATATCCTTTTCATTGTTGTTTGTGGTTGTTTAAATTAAGAATTATGCTTAACTTTGTTGGGTATGATAATTTCACGCACAAAACCAGTTGTTTTTCTCATCAATATATAATGTTCCAAGACCTGGGGTCTTTTAGTATTGCTCCTGCTAGATCTTGTGTAATTCTAAGTGTGGCTCCACCATATTTGAATTATTTTTCTTGTTGCTCACAATATTTTCTCCTTGAGCTCAGGGTTTCAAAATCAAGCTATAATATTCCTATAAGTTTTTGTCATAGGACCTCTTTCAGGTGGTAATTGGTGAGTTTGTGGGTTTTTTTTTCTTTTTCAACTTTTCCCATCTTGCTCAAACACTTCAGGGCAATTTTCTTTAATTATTTCTTTCATTATTGTTATCAAGACTCCTTTTTGATTGTAGCTGTCAGGTATTCTGATTATCCTTATTTTTTTTCTTTTTGATCTGTTCTCTAGATCAATTGTTTTTCTCAAAAGGTATTTTACTTTTTTCATTCTTTATATTTTAGCTTATTATTTCTTGGTGTCTTTTAATTCTACTGGCTTCAACTTACCCAATTCTAATTTTCAAGGAGTTGTTTTCTTCCTTAGGATCCTGTATCTCATTTTCTATTTAGTTGACTTTCTTTCACAAACTTGTTTTTCTTGGATGGCTTTTTAAAATTTCCATCAAGCCTCTCATTTAATTGTTAAAGTTATTTTAAAGTTTTTATGATTTTGGGGGGGGCAGGTGATCATTTGCCACAAATCTTTGGTGTAGGATAGGCTTTTTTTTCTTCCATATCCTTACCTGAAGGGGAACCTCGGTCCCCTCTATTTCCAAATTAACTTCTTATGGCTGGGTTCTTTCTCCTTAACCACCTCGTTATTTTTTTTTATTTGTAGAAGCTTATTATTGTAATCACCTCTATTTCTGGGGCAAGTGGAGTGGTAACTCTAGCCTCAGACAATCCTTCAGTTATTCCTTCTGGCCTGTAAGGGAAATCAAGAAATCCACTCTTCTCTGAGTGTCCACAGCCAGGGGTGTGCTTGCACCACTACTGCTGTACTCACCAGCTTGTGCGGGCATTTGTCACCTCAACTTGGGCCATGTCTGGGCAGCACAGCTGGGCTTGGTTTCCCTTATCAGCAAAGGTCCTCTCAATCTTCCCCTGCTCAGAAGCCCATCTCCCCATACTGCCTGAGAGTTAAAATTCCTGTTAACCTCCCTACCCAGCAAGCCCCAGGGCTCTCCACTTGCTGTTTCAGTGGAACTAGTCTATAGATGTTAATTCTTTATGGAGACCTATCCTCTTTCCTGGCATTTTTCTTTGGATATACTGTGATTGTCCCAGGAGAACCACTGTTCTACAACAACCCTTATTTATTTTTACCACTCTCTCCTTATCCTGAGGTGCTATTTTGTCTTGTTTATAAAGGAAATCTGGAAAACTTGAAATTTTCTAACCTAATATGCCATCTTGCCAGAATCCTCTCTTTTTCTTCAGTCAGGTTGTTTACTCTTTTTCATGATTTTCTATATCATTCTCATTTCTCTTACCAATTTTTCCTCCACTTCTCTTATTTGTTTTTCAAAATCCTTTTTCAGTTGATCTATAGCTTGTAGGCAATCTTCAAGTGTCTTGAAAGCATTTGGTGTGGGAGTTTTGACTGTGTTATCTTCCTGCCATTCCTTGCTTTGATCCTTTTTGTCTGCAAAAAAAAGATTCTAGAGTTTTGTTGTTGTTGGTTTTTTTGCTGTTCTTATTTTGCTTCCGTTTCCTCATGTTGGCCAGTCACTTAATTGGTTGATTTTTTAGCTCTGTGGAACTCTGCTTCCTGGGGGGGAAAGCTCTGCCCCAAATTGCTGGCTTTTTTCCAGCTGCCAGAGCTATTGGGGGGATGCTGCAGCCCCCACCAGCTTTGGCTTGCTGAAAGAACACCCCAGGACCACCACCCAAGACCATGATCCAGATCCAGGCCACTCAACACAAGAGCCCTTGGCCCTGACCAGTTGTCTCAGCCCCCTGCAATTGGCAGGGCAGGAGCTCTTTAGCAGCCCAGTGGAGGCAGTTTATGGTTGCACCAGATCCTGCTGCTTCCCGGCTGCTTCCTTGCCCTGGGGGCAGATTGGCCAAACTGCTTTTCCTCCCCCAAATTTAGCTTGAAAGCTTGAGTTGCACTAACCTTTCTCTAATCCTTAATTTTTCTGGCTTGGTAGATGTGGAGATTGCTCCAGGTACTGTAGATCTGCTCTCTGGTAGACTCACGCTGTGGCTCGGCTCCTCCTGATACCCTGGGGCCTGGGTATGGTTTTGGTTTCAGGCTGGGCCAGCCTATGTATTTTTATGAGCTTGGGAGCCCTAAAATTTGTTTAGAGTCATATTTTATGGGTATTTAGGGTGACTGTGTGGGAGCTGCAAAACTTTGCTGTTTCTACGCCGCCATCTTGGCTCCTCCAGAATCCTCTCTTGATACTGACATTCAAGGATAATTTAAAAATCTCCATGGTTGAGGCAACTAAGGAATCATGGTATTATTTTAACATATGCATGGGTTATTCTTTTGGGGAGGACGTTCTTTTTATCATATTTATTTACTTTCTTTTAGCTCATAGCATTCAGTTCCACAGTTCCTTGAGTTCCAAATTTTTGCTCCCTCCCTATTCACCTCCCCACTGCAGCTGCCCCTCCCCCCATGGTGGCATGCAATAAAATATAAGTTCTACAAATACCGTCACATTAAACATAAATCAAGTTGTAAAGAAGGGTATTAAACAATGGCATCAACAATGAGAAAGAAGGTTCAAACAAACAAACAAACATGAAACAGAGAGACAGACAGAGAGTGACAGAGAGAGAGAGAGAGAGAGAGAGAGAGAGAGAGAGAGAGAGAGAGAGAGATTCTCTCCCAGCATCTGACTGAGACTCTATATGGAGTTTTTCTGAGACCAGAATCTGGTGAAAGCCACTCAGAAGGCCGATATCCCTTCTCGGTCCTAGGGCCACCTGAACTGGTAGAAGACTGAAGAAGCATGACCAGGATAAGACTTTGTTCATGGCCTGGCTGATCCTTGAGTTCCAGGCAAGAGAAGTGGTGAAGGGTTTGACTTGTGCTGGACCTTGCAAATTTCAGTGTGTATCAGGGATTGCCCTGAGGACTGGACAAGGACCTGGGAGCTGTCTACCTCTGAGGACTAGATGAGAACCTAGCAGATGTCTGCTTCTGAATCCAGGTGACTGTTTTGTGGAAGCAGGAGGGATCTGGGACCATGGAAGGGGATCCAGGGATTCAGAGAGACCACCCACAGTCAAGAGGAAGAGGAGGCCTCCCCTTGGATGAAACTGAGGTTTGCTGGACACCAAGGGGCAGAGGGTTTGTGTGGTTTTCTAATGACTGTTCTAGTGATTAATGATAGTAATTATGAATCTAGATTAGTGAGTGATTATGTTAATGGTTGCCTCATGAGTGGAAGTTTGATAAGTGCATTGTGACTGATTAAGTTAATGGTTGCCCCATCTGTGGAAGATTGATATATTGTGAATTTATTGAATGATTAAGTGAGAAAGGTTTCCCCCTTAGGGAAACCAGATGATTTTTCTTTTGTTCCTTGTTCCAAATATTGTGGCCACTTTAGTGAAAATTGTGTGGTCATTCTAATGTTAAGCTGTAATGAAGACTACATTGTGATAAGATATAAGGTTGTGAATATTATATTGTGATGTATTATGAATGTTTGCCTTGATTTGTAATGGAATAAACAAAGTCCTCACTATACTGCATAATCCAAACCTTAAAAGCTGTTCACAGTAGCATTCTTTTGGGAATCTGATGGTGCATGGCATTACGACGTTTTAGAAATGAGGCCTTTATCAGAGACATTGGCTGTAAAAATTCTTTCTCAATTACTCATATTCTTGGTTACAGAATTATTTGTACAGAAACTTTTCAGTTTCATGTAATCAAAATTATTCATTTTGCATTTCAAAATACTCTCTAACTCTTCTTTGGTCACAAACATCTTCCCTTCTTCATAAATCTGATAGGCAAACTATTCCTTAATCTCCAAGATTGCTTACAATATCAGCCTTTATACCAAGATCATGCCCCTCCTTATTCTTTATTTTGGTATATGGTGTAGGGTATTGGTCTATGACCAGTTCTACCATTCTATTTTCCAGTTTTCCTATCAATTTTTATCAAATAGTGAGTTCTTATTCCAGAAGCTGGGGTCTTCAGGTTTATCAAACAATTCATTACTATAGTAATTGACTTCTATGTCTCATGTACCTAATCTATTCCACTGATCCACTCCTCTATTCCTCAGTCAATACCATGTAGTTTAGATACCTGCTGCTATATAATACAGATTAAAATCTGGCATGGCTAGGCCATCTTCCCTAGCATTTCTTTTCATGAATTCCCTAGATATTCTGGACCTTTTCTTCTTCCAGAAAAATTTTCTTACTGTTTTTTTAGTTGTATGTTTTTTGGTAGATTGATTGGTATGGCACTAAATAGGTAAATTAATTTAGGTAAAATAATGGTTTCTATTATATTAGCTCAATCTAGCCACAAGCAACTGATGTTTTTCTAACTATTCAGATCTGACATGATTTATGTGAAGTGTTTTGTAATTTTATTCATATCGGGCCTGGGTTTGTTTTGTCAGGTATTTTACCAAATATTTTAGAATGTGTACAGTAACTTTAAGTGGAATTTCTCTTTGTATTTCTTGCTGTAGGATTTTGTTAGAAGTATATATGAATGCAAAAGATTTATATGGGTTTATTTTATATACTGCAATTTTGCTAAATTTGTTTATTACCTCAAGTAGTTTTTCATTGATTTTCTAGGATTTTCTAAGTATATTATCATATCATCTGCAAAGAGTTATAATTTATTCTCCTCTTTGACTAATCTGATAAATTCAATTTGTTTTTCTTCTCTTATTGCTACCACTAACATTTCTAGGACTAAATTGAATAATAGGGGTGATAGTGGATATCCTTGTTTCAACCCTGATCTTGCCAGACATGCTTCTAGATTATCTCCATTGCCTATAATACTTGTTGATGGTTTTATATAGAGGCTACTTTTTATTTTAAGGAAGACCAAATTATTCCTATACTTTCTACTATTTTTAATATGAATGAGTGTTGTATTTTCTCAAAATCCCTTGCTGCATCTCTTGAGATAATCATGTTTGTTTGTTTTTATGGATAAGATCAATTATATTGATACTTTTCCTAACATTGAACCATCCGGTCATTCCTGAAATAAATCCCACCTGATTACATTTTTTTATTCTTGGAACAAGTTGCCATAGTCTTTTTGCTAATATATTATTTAAAAATTTTGCATCTATATTCTTGAGGGAAATTGTTCTTTCTCTGTTTTGGCTCTTCTTGAAATAGGTATCAGTAGCATATTTGTGTCATAAAAAGAATTTGGTAGGGCTCCTTCTCCAATTTTCCCAAATAGTTTGCAGAGAATTGGATCCAATTGTTCTTTAAATGTTTGATAGAAGTCACTAGTAAAAACCATTTGGCCCTGGATTTTTTTTCCTAGGGAGATCACTGATGGTTTGTTCAATTTATTTTTCCAACATGGGGTTATTTAAGTAATTTACTTCCTCTTCAGTTAATCTGGGCAACTTATATTTTTGTACACATTCATCCATTCCATTAAGATAGTCATATTTATATGCATGCAACTGGGCAAAAATAATTTCTAATTATTGTTTTAATTTCCTCTTCATTGGAGTTAAGTTCACCCTTTTCATTTTTGATAGTTAATTGAGTTTTCTTCTTTCTTTTGTTTTATCATATGAACTAAATGTCTATCAATTTAGTTTTGCTTTCCCCCCCCCCCATAAAACCAGCCCTTAGTTTTATTTGTTAATTCAATAGTTTTCTTAATTTAACGTTTATTAATCTCTCCTTTGGTTTTCAGTATTTCTTTTTAAGTTTTATTTATTGATTTGTTTGTTTGTTCGGTTATTTACTTGTTTGTTTGTTTTCTTCTTTACATCACTCATTTCCACAAGATTTCTAATATAGTATTTAATTAGGGATTTTTCAGTTTGTTCTTTTTCTAGCTTTTTCAGATGTGTGCCCACTTTATTAGCCTCTATTTTCTGTATTTTATTCATGTGTGCATTCAGAGATATAAAACTTCCCCTAAGACCTGCTTTTGCTGCATCCCACAAGTTTTGGTATGTTGTGTCATTATTGTCATTCTCTTGAATGAAGTTACTGATGGTTTCTATAATTTCTTATTTGACCCACTCATTCTTTATGATTGAAGTAATTATTTTCCAATTAGTTTTTAGTCTATATTTCCATGGTCCTTTATTACATATAATTTTTATTGCATCATGATCTGAGAAGGATGCATTTAATATATCTCCTTTCTGCAATGAATGGTGATGTTTTTGTGCCCTAGCACATGGTCAATTTTTGTGTATGTGCCACTGCAAAAAAGGCATATGCCTTTTTATCTCTACTGAATTTTCCCCAGAGGTCTATCACATCTACCTTCTCTAAAATTCTGTTTACCTCTTTAACTTCTTTCTTGTTCATTTAGAGGTAAGATTTTTGAAATTCAGAGGGGCAGAAGATTGAGGTCCCCCACTATTATAAGTTTGCTATCTATTTCTTCCTCTAACTCCCTTCACTTCTCTTCTAGAAATCTGGATTCCATAATGCTTTGGGCATAAAAGTTTAGTAATGATATTGCTTCACTGTCAATGGTCCCTTTAAGCAGGATATAGTTTCCTTTCTTATGTCTTTCAATTAGATCTGTGTTTGCTTTTGCTTTATCTGAGATAAGGATTGCTATCCCCTCCTTTTTTTTAATTTAGCTAAAATATAATTTTTTCTGCTACAACCTTTTTTACCTTTACCTGTGTATATCTCCCTGTATCAAAGGTTTCTTGTAGACAGAATATTGTAGGATCATGGTTTTTAATCCATTCATCTATCTACCTTCATTTTATGGGAGAGTTCATCCTATTCACATTCAGAGTTATGATTCCTGTCTGTGTCTTTCCCTCCATCCTATTTCTCCCCTCTCTGTGCTTAAACTTCTCTCATATCCCTTCCCCTCAAGTTTTTGTTTTGACTATCACCTCCCACAGTATTGCTTCCCTGTCTACCTCCCTCCTTTTACCTACATTT
>JAQQSW010021612.1:0-10627 GCA_028646575.1 Pseudocheirus occidentalis
CAGTGAATAGAGCACCAGTCCTGGAGTCAGGAGGACCTGAGTTCAGGTCTAGCCTCAGACACTTAACACTTACTAGCCATGTGACCTTGGGCAAGTCACTTAACCCCAATTGCCCTGCCCTCACCCCTTCCCCCCCCAAAATATATATATAAATGGCATATTTATCCAATTTGCAGGATGACATTAAATTAGCAGATGCCAATCTTCCAAAATGATCTAGACAGATCAGTACATTCTACTGAATTTAATAGGATGCCATCTAATTGAAATAAATGTAAAGTTTTATACTTGAGTTAAAGAATGAACTCAATAGATTATAATAAAAATAATAACTTCATAAATTAAGATGGAAGTGAAATCGCTAGAAAGCAATTCATCTGAAAAAAGTCCTGGGGGTCTTAGTAGACAGCAAACTCTCTATATACCAACAGTTCAATATGGCGGCCCCAAAGCTAATGGAATCTTGGACTACACTAGGAGAGATGTGGCACCAGGACCGCAGCTTCCGACGAGGACCTTTCTCTCTGCCTTTTACGCTCACTGAGGTTGTACAGAAATAGATCTATATCTGGCCAGCTTGTCCCTTATTGTTTTCTCTGGAAGCTCCTTGAGGGCAGGAACTGTTTTTTCTTTTATCTTTGCATAATCAGTGCTTAGCAGACTTCTGGAACATAGTAGGTTGTTTAATAAATGGGATTTTTTTCATTCATTCATCTATTCACGCATTCACACACACATATATTTTTACATGTATTTATGTACATGCCCATTGCTTCTCATGCTAGAATGGAGAGTCCTTGAGAGCAGTAACCCTTGTTTTAATTTCTTAATCTGTCTCAGAGCTTAACCCAGCATCTGGCGCTGAGCATGGGCTCACTAAAGTCTTGTTGATTGATAAATCCACCCTCCAGACCCTAGCAGCCCCCAAGGATTCTCCACTTAGCTGAGCACCCCAGAATTCAGAGCCGGAAGGGGTGTTGGACACGGTTCCATCTAGGAAACTGAAACCTAGAGTGACTTGTCTGGGTCACACAGGGAGCATGTTGAAGTCAGGTCCCCAACCTGGATCCCGGGTTGGAGAGGCAGAAGTACTCTTCCCTCTGACCACAGGCTTCTCCTGCCTTAATCAGTAACAGTCACATGTGGGTAGAAGGAGAGAGACCAGGAATAGGGTATTTCATTACACCGTGTAAATAATCAAAATTGGAGTCATAACAAATGTCAGTGGAGAGAGAGGGCCTTTTTCATCAGTGGGGATGTTGCGGGGTGGGAGGGTGAGGAGGGGCCCCAAAGCCCGAAGCCCCACTCTCAGCTTTCCACCATTTCCTCATTGGGCTCCTCTGTCCCTTGGTGTGCTTGGTTGAAGATTATCCCTCCCTAACTCCCCTTCCCCCAGTGATGTCCAAGTGAGAAGGGCCTCCCTGAATGCCAGGCCATGTGGTTCCCATTAGGAGAGTGTTTGAGGGGGGTGGTGTGGTTGTGAGGATATATCATCAGCCTGTCCATCCCCCTTCCAAATCAAAACTCCAGTGGAGTTTCTGGTCTTAAAGGAAAAGGTAATTTAGCAGAGCTCACTTTCAGAAAAAAAACAGGTTAGAGCAATGTCTGGGCTATGCTGAAAAAGCTGCCTGAAACTGGGGGTGGTAATTGAGAGTGGGGGGGACGGAGCAGCGTCCCCGTTTATTGCATTTGGAACATGGTCCAGTTGGTGAAGTTGGGTTCTCAGCCTCGCTGTTCCAGGGCCCTTTCCTTCCCTTGCTAAGGTCTTGGAGCTTTTGAGACCCTGTCCTCTCCCAAGCTCACCTTTGGTCAAATACCCTCTGAGAGCTGCGGTTCTCAACCTGTGGCTTATGTTCAGTTTGTAACAATGAAAATACATCCTGCAGATCAGATAGATTCATAACAGTAACAAAATTACAGTTATGAAGTAGCAACGAAAATAATTTTATAGTTTAGGGGGGTCACCACAACACGAGGACCTGTATTAAAGGGTCATGGCATTAGGAAGGTTGAGAATCACTGCAGTCTGAGACCTTTCATTCATTGTGAGAGGCAGCAGAAAAGAGCGGTAAGAGCCTTGTTAGAGTTCTGTCTTTGCTATTTCCTAGCTAACTGTACAATCTTGAGAGTCACAAAACCTTCCTGAGTCTGTTTTCTTATTTATAAAAGGCCAAGGCTTAAGCTAGAGAGTTCCTTTCAACTTTAAATGTATGACTCCATTCAGACTTGGATCACTAAGTACCAGAGCTGGAAGGAAATTTCAAAGTCACCTAGGAGATCTTCAATTTAAATCAGTTTTATGAGTATTAATTAAAAACCTACGATGTACCAAGCACAGTATTAGCTGTTATTGCTATGTATTGGTATTATTACACAGCATAAGCCTCCTTCTAGGAGCAAAGTACTTTGCTTGGTGCTGGAGATACAGATACAAAAGTGAAAAGTGCCTGCCCTCAAGAAATTTACCTTCTACCGGAGGAGGTGGGAAATAAGAACCAGAGTTAGGAGGGACTGTCTAACCCAACCCCTCGTTTTACAGATGAGTAAATGACACCCCTGAGGTCACAATGGTCATAAGAATTGGAGGTCGGATTGGAACCCAGAGGCTCTGACTGGAGAATGAGTGCTCTTTCTACCTCACCGTGTAATCTGCACGCATGTAGCTGTATGGGGGATCCATTAGTCATGTAGAGAGGTTCAGTTGAACCTGAAGAATGCTATGGCCAAGTGAAGAAGAAGTTCATTCCCAGAAACACACCCAGAAAGCTGCGTCACCTGAACTCAGTCTCTTTCGGGGTCCAAGTTCCCTTGTCTGTGTGGGGCCAACCCCACAAAGTGTGGAAGAACCTCTCTAATTCTGAAGCTATGCAAAATGGGAACTGGTTAGTTTGCTCTTGTTTCATGGCCACAGGCCTTCACTGTGAACTTCACCTTAGCCCAGCACTCCTCTTTTCTCAGTCAATTATTATTGGTTGTGGGTTTACTATGTGCTGGGCACTGTGCTGTGGAGTCAAGAAAAGTCAAGCCAGTCCTGATCTCAAGGAATTTGTAGTCTCCTGAGGAAGACAACATGCAACCAACGATGTCCACTTGCAATATATACCAGATAAAGGTAGGAGGTCTGGTGGGAACCTTGGGTCTTGGAGGGAAGAGGAGGTGAAAACTTCAGATGAATGGTAAGGATGAGGAGAGGTCTTGTGAGCAGAAGGATCCTTTGGGAGTAACTGGAGGAGAGAGGGCTCACATTGCCAGGATTATAGACTGAGAGCAGGAAGGGGTCTTAAAAGCTATTCATTCCATCCCTCGTTTTACAGAGAAAGACAAGGAGGGTTGGGAGGTAAGAGGACTCACCCAAGGCCCCATCAAGAGAAAAGAAAGTCAGGACTTGGACATCATCTCCCATTTGGACAACTGTGGGCTGTGATGATTCTGCCGCACTCTGGTGGCACGCTTATACATCAGCATCAAAGCCCAGGGTCTCATGGATTGTGTTTCAGGACCGGCACCTTTCTACTGGTCCAGGATGACACACGCAAATTATCCAACAGGTCTTGCCACTGGGTCATCATTCTCATATAACTCAACAACGGCTCAAATTTAGCTCTCTAAAAACAGCCCATCCATCATGTTCGGGTGGGTAGCTGGGGCTCCTGAAGGCTTCCTTTGGCATTTTAATCTCAAAGATATGTGTATATATATATATATATATATATATATTTGCTTCATATTTGCTTCATCAGCCTCCAAATATAATCTCATGTTAGGCAGAAGAAGGTAACAGACCATAAATAACCCAGGAAACAGAGACAAATGTCCAATGGCTTTTAAATATCTGTAAAGGAAGCTGCTCTGAAGCCACTGGAGCCACCAGAAGACATGAGCTGGAAGTCAGTCCTAGATAAAGAAAGCTGGTTATGCTTTTCAGACCCAGGATGAGATATGTGTCTATATGCACCCACATGCATATTTGTATAACACACATGTATAGTAAATGTACACACACAATACAAACAATGCCATATATACACAATTATTAATGTATACATATATACACACAGACACACACATTATAATTGTACATACATAATACATACATATATATGTTGTTGTTTTTCTACCTGGCCTTTTAGGAAAGAAGCTAAAACTTGAATCTCCAGGGCTGGATGAGATCCCAGAGATATATTCCTTAGGGAGAAACTGACCCAAGTGTAGGGCTTTAGGACTGATTGAATGGACCCTAAACAGGCTAAAAAGGCTTCAGATCCAAATGAATCAGATCAGAATACCAAAGGGCATGGAGCGAGCAGAAGGAAAAGTACTGCTGAAGTTATGACAGGTCATGAGGCAGAGGAAATATCCAAGGAAAGGGAAGATAGATAGGCAGGGCAGTGGTTGGGACTTGACGGAGGATGGTTCCAAGACAAGGCAGGAAATGGCAGACATGACAGGAGAAAGTCACAGACTTTGAGGCTCCCAAGGTCTAGGGAATATTCGCATGGATAGGAATCACTCAGCATGAGGAAATGACCCTCTTCAGCCAGAAACATTTCGGCTCTGGTATGAAGAAAGGGAGCATTCATTTCTTCATTCAACACACATTGATTGATCAACATTCTGTTCAGTCTTGGCCGAGTTACATCCACAAACTGGGCCTCAGCTTTTGATCGATAAAATGATGGAGAGCAGCTAGGTGGTGCAGTGAATAGAGCATCGGCCCTGGTCCTCAAGAGGACCTGAGTTTAAATGCGGCCTCAGACACTTAACACACACACACACACACACAGACACACACACACAAAACTAGCCGTGTGACCTTGGGCAAATCACTTAACCACAACTGCCCTCCAACAAGCAAAAAAAATTTTTTTGAGTCAGGGGGACAAAATCATGGGGACAGACCCAGGGATCACTAGTATCTTTTTGTGTTCTATGTTTCTTTGTTCTAAAGCACTTTCTAGATCAGGTTTTCTTAATCCGGGGTCCATGGATTTGTTTTTAAAAAATATCTTGTGAGCTGTAATTAACCATAATTGGTTTCCTTTGTGATCCTATACACTATTTTATGCATTTAACATGATTCTGAGAAGAATCTGGTCTAGAATTCTAGACTACCCAAAAGATCCCGGACACCAAAAAGGGGAAGAACTCCTATTCCAGGTATGCCTTTCCATGCTCTATGCTCCGACATCCTCTGTTCTAAGCTCCCCTTCCAGCACGGACATTCCATCTTCTCGGGGAATCCTGTACACAAAGTCCTACACTAGACATTGTGAGGAATACAAGGAATAAATTGTTGTTGATTCCTAAAAATTTCTGAATCTACTCACCCCAATCACTTTTTTCAAATATCTATACCTGTATCTTTTCTGCTAACTCCTTCAGGAGCTTGGAATTCCTTCCTCTGTGCCTCTCCTCCCATCCTGAGAACTACCTCCCCCTACTCCAGCCAGCTGAAAGAGGCTCAGGAGAGCTGGTTGTTAAATTTTATTCTGTCTATTGACAATTCAGAAAATTAGCAAATATTCCAAACTAAAGCTTGGTTTCTTTTCTTTTCTTTTTTTGATTGCCTAGGTTTAAGAAAGTAATGGAGAAAGTAAATGACTTAATTAAACTTTATGTATTTTAGGGAAGAGTCAATTGTTAAACATTTACTAGCACACCACTGCCCCATCTCTAATATCTAAGAGATGAAATCTTCTCATCCATTAAAGTCCAGTTGAAAAAGAAAACCATAACATCTTATATAGGAAGCCAGCATAAGATACTAGATGTCAAAGGCTTGACTAATGGGTCTTTCTGAATTGGTGGGAAGATTAACCCCTATGAGTTTCAGTGACTCTTTGGCTTCAACCATTACCTAGATATAGAAAAACAGAGGGTTTAAAAACCAACTTATTTTTTTGACAAGAAGGTTTGGAGGATCAGTGCTGTGTATGAGGTAGACGTGTCCTACCTTAAATACTTGTCTGAGGAAGGACTTTAGAACACAGGGCATAGAACTGACGGAGCCAGAAGAAACTTTGAAATGACCTCTTCCAAGATAGTGGAGCCTAGGCAGCAGCTCAGCTGAACTCTTCCAACATTTCCTTCCAAACAACTTTAAAATAATGCCTCAAATAGAATTCTGGAGTGGCAGAGCCAATGAAAGGTCAGGGGGAGACATTTTTCCAGACCAAGACAACTTAGGTGGTCAGCAAGAGGGTCTGTGACACTGGGGTGGGATTTGGCTAAGCCAGTCCACACCATGGTAACACCAGCAGCAGGCCTTAGAGGCTGCCATGAAAGCAGCAGCAGCTTCAGGAAGTCTCAGCCCAGACATGGTGGGGGGCCAGTGGTGTCAGATAGTTGAATAGAAAGAAACCACAGGGGTCACTTTGCTGGCACTGGGTGCAGGACCCTGTTCCATTGCCGGTATAGAATTCTGGACCACCACTCCAGGGCAAAGAGAAGCATATGAATTTGTGGCTGCAGGGGAGAAAGTGCTCTTTTAAGGAAGAAAGGAGCCCAATTATATGCCATTAAATCTAACAATCTAAGAGAAATGGATGAATATTTGTAAAAATATAAACTGCCCACATTAGCAGAAGAGAAAACAGGACAATTAAATAATTCTATCTTAGGAAAAGAAATTGAACAAGCTCCGTAAGAAAAAAATCACCAGAACAAGATGGATTTACAAGTGAGTTCTACCAAACATTTAAGGAACAATTAATTCCAGTACATTATAAACTATTTGGGAAAGTAGGCAAAGAAGGAGTCCTATCAAGTTCCTTTTATGACACAAATATGGCGCCGATCCCTAATCCAGGAAGACAAAAACAGAAAGAGAACTAAAGGCCAATTATTGATGCAAAAATCTTGAAAAGAACAGTAGCAAAGACATTACAGCAATACATCACAACGGTCGTGCCCTATGACCAGGTGGGATTTATTTCAGGAATGCAAGGCTGGTTCAACATCAAGAAACAACAACAAAGCTATCATCACATGATTATATCAATAGATGCAGAGAAAGTTTTGGCCAAAATACCACTCCTTCTTATTAAAAACACTAGAAAGCATAGGAATAAAAGGAGTTTTACTAAAAATAATAAACAGTATTTTTCTAAAACCAAAACAAGCATTACATGTAATGGGGATGAGGTTGATGCCTTTCCAGTATCACTATCATTGAATGTTATATTAGAAATGTGAGCAATAGCAATAAGACAAGAATAAAAGACAAATAAAAGAAATTAGAATAAGCAATCACCGTTAAAAAAAAAACAACAATCCCTCGGATGGTATACTCGGAGAATCCTACATGATCGACTAAAAAGGTAGTTGAAACAATTAGCAACTTCAACAAAGTTTCAGGATATAAAATAAACCCATGTAAATCATCTGCATTTCTATATATTATCAACAAAATTCAACAGAAATAAATAGAAAGAGAAATTCAATTAGAAACAGCTATAGACAATATAAAATACTTGCTAGTTTACCTGCTAAGACAAACTCAGGAACTGCATGAATACAATTGCAAAACATTTTTCACACAAATAAATACAGATCTAAAAAGTTTTGAGAAATATTAAGCGTCCATGGGTAGGCCCATCCAATATAATAAAATTGCAATTCTACCTAAATTAATTTACCTATCTAGTGCATGCCAATCAAAATACCAAAAATGTTTTTAGAGCTAGAAAAAAATAACAAAATTCTACTGAAAGGGAAAAAGTTAAGAATATCAGGAGAATTAATTTTTTTTTTTTAATGTGAAGTAAGGCGACCAAGTAGTACTAGGTTTCAAACTATATTACAAAGTAGTCATGCTCAGAACAATTTGGTACTGGCTAAGAAAGAGAACGGTGGATCAGTGGAATAGATTAAGTACCCAAGACACAGTAGTCAACGAACATAGCAGACTAATGTTTGATAAACCCAAAGAGACAAGCTTTTGGGACAAGAATTCACTATTTGACAAAAATTGCTAACAAAACTGGAAAGCAGTTTAATAGAAACAAAGTATAGACCAACATCTCACATTGCATACCAAGATAAGGACAAAATGGTGATGTGATTTAGACATGAAGGGTGATACTATAAGCAAATTAGGGGATCATGGAAAATTTTACTGGTCAGATACATGGATAAAGGAAGAATTTATGACCAAACAAGAAAGAGAGGTTTGTGGAAAATAAAATGGATTTTAATTACATTAAATTAAAAAGTTTTTGCACAAACAAAACCAATGCAACTAAAATTAGAAGGAAAGCAGAAAGTGGAGGGAAAAAACTTTCACAGTAATTTTCTCTAGTAAAGACCTAATTTCTCAAATATATAGAGATTTGAGTCAAATTTTTAAGCATATGAGTTATTCTCCAATTGATAAATGTTCAAAAGATATGAACAGGCAGTTTTCGGGGTGAAGAAATAAAAACTATAGTCATATGAAAAAATGCTCCAAATAATTATTGATTAGAAAAATGCAAATTAAAACAACCTAGGCACCAAATCATACCTAACAGATTGACTAACATGATAAAATAGGAAAATGGTATATGTTGGAGAAAATGTGGAAAAACTGGAACACTAATGCATTTTTGGCAGAGTTGTGAACTGATCCAACCGTTCTGGAGAACAATTTAGAACTATGCCCAAAGGGTTATAAAACTATGCATTCTCTTTCATCTAACAATACCACTAGTAGGTCTATTTCCCAAAGATATCATAAAAAAGGGGAAAAAGACCCATATGTACAAAAATATTTATAGCAGCTCTTTTTGTGGTGCCAAAGAATTGGTAATTGAGGGGATGCCCATCAATTAGGGAATGGCTGAACAAGTTGTGGTATATGAATGTAATGGAATACTATTGTTGCATAAGAAATGATGAGCAGGCAGACTTCAGAGAAAAAAACAACAACCTGGAAAGACTCATATGAACTTATGCTGAGTAAAATGAGCAGAACCAGGAGAACATTGTACGCAGTAACAGCCACATTGTGTGATGACTGACTTTAACAGACTTAGCTCTTCTCAGCAGTGCAATGATCCAAGACAATTCCAAAAGGCTCATGATGGAAAATGCTAATCTGCATCCAGAGAAAGATCTATGGAGTTTGAAAGCATACTTCTCTCTCTCTTTCTCTGTCTCTGTCTCTGTCTCTCTGTCTCTGTCTCTCTCTGTCTCTCTCTCTCTCTCTCCCTCTCCCCCTCTTCCCCTCTCTCTATTCCTCTTCTCTCCTTCTCTTTCCCCTCTCTCTCCTCTCTCCCCTCCTCTCTTCCTCTTCTCTCTTTCTATGGTTTTTCTATTTTGTTGAGTTTTCTTTCACAACATGACTAATGTGGGAATGTGCTTAACAGGACTGTATATGTATGATCTATATTAGATTGTTTGCTGTCTTGGGAGGGGGAAGGAAAGGGAATGAGTAAGAAAAATTTGGAACTCAAAATCTAATCAAAGTGAATGTTGAAAACTAAAAATAAAAAAATCTCTGAGGTACCACTTCATACCTATCAGATTACTTAATATGACAGAACAGGGAAATGACAAATGTTTGAGGAGTTGTGGAAAATTCAGGACACTGATGCGGTGTTGATAGAGTTTATGAACTGTTCTCACCATTCTGGAGAGCAATTTGCATCTATGCCCAAAGGCAAATAAAAAACTGTGATACCCTCTGACCCAATAATGCCACTTTTGTTGTTGCTCAGTCCTTCCTTTCAGTCATTTTCATTTCCCCGTGACCCCATTTGGGCTCTTCTTGGCAAAGATACTGAAGTGGTTCACCATTTCCTACTCCAGCTCTTTTTACAGATGAGGAAGCTGAGGCAAACAGGGTGAAGTGACTTGGCCAAGGTCACATAACTAGTAAACATCTGAGGCTGGATTTGAACTCCCTTCTTCCTGACTCTAGGCCTAACTGCTCAGCAATACTACTACTAGATCTTTATTCCAAAGAGATTAAAAAAAAAGTAAAAGGATCTATATGCACACAAACAAAAGTAGCTCTTTTTTATGGTAGCAAACAACTGGAAATTAAGGAGATGGCTCTTCATGGGGGAATGGCTGAACGACTTGTGATATATGGTTTTGGTGGAATTCTATTGGGGCTCTTCCTCCTGCCTCTTCAGAGGATCAGCGACATCACAGGCTCGTGTCTTGACTTGTGCGTGAGATGTAATTACACGCGGTACGATTGCATAAAATCATTGCCTGCTCCCTCTTCCACAGTCATTGAAGTCTGGCGGCAAAACAGAACGTCAATACTGCTGGCAACGGCCAGAGGCTCAGTGAGTGACCTCGGCATCTGCAGTATCTGCCTAAGCTCTAAACACACCCCAGTGCCCGCTTCAGCTGCCCTCCTGGTCATTGGAACAAACTCGGGAGACAACAGTTTTAGTTGAATAATGAGGTTGGAAGTTACCTTGTGAGTAGTTAAGGAGAGCATAAGAGAGAAGAAATGGAGGCACCATTTCCAGTGAATGAACCCATGGATCCAAATGCAAATGGAAGCAAAATTCCCTCCCCTCCCCTCCCTTCCCCTCCCTTCCCCTCCTTTCTTCTCCACTCCCCTCCCCTCCACTCTCCTCCCCTTCTTTCTTTCTTTCTTTCTTTCTTTCTTTCTTTCTTTCTTTCTTCC
>JAQQSW010021613.1:0-10627 GCA_028646575.1 Pseudocheirus occidentalis
AGGCCGCTCAATGCAAGAGCACTTGGCCCTGATCAATTGACTTAGCCCCACTGCTGTATCCACAGGCCAGGGGCTCTGAAGCAGCCCAGTGGGGCATCAGCCAGTTCCAGCAGTTTCTGCCCTTCCCCCACTACTTCCTTGCCCCAGGGGTAGATTGGCTGAACTGGATTTTCTTCCCCCAAATTTATCTTGAAAGCTTCACTCACTTTCACTGACCTTTAATCCTGACTTATGCAGATTGCCCCAGGTGCTTTAGATCTTCTCTGAAGTAGACTCACGCTGTGCCTTGGGAGGCTTGGCTCCTCCCGCTCACCCTGGAGCCTAGCCACATGGTGGTTTCAGACCTAGAATTTGTCCAGCGTCATATTTTTATGGGTATTTATGGTGGCTGTGTGGGAGTTGTGGGACGCTGCTACTTGTATGCCACCATCTTGGCTCTGCACCTGGAAGTCCAGGATTGTCTTTTTTTCCTGAAATAATTGTCTTATTATATGCTTCATTATGTTCTCTTCAGAATATTATTCCAATTCCTTTCTCTTTCCTTTAGCCTCTCCTTTAAAGAGCAACAGCAGCAGCAATAACAATGGCAACCAAAATGACATAGAATTAAGTGAGAAAAGAACAAGGTCTTTAACACTACTGAATTGGTCACAATAACTAAATATCTTTTAGAGATGCCATCTTAGATTACAACTCTGGGAGAGATTTTGTAATTGATCTACAGAAATCAGTTGAATTGAAGTGTGTCTGAGGAGATACTAACAATTCAAATTGTATTTGCTTTGTAGTATTTTCCTTGGTCTGAGAGGATAATTTTGGAGGTAGAAAAGAATGTCAATCTGCCTTGAATTTCCCTAATACTGAGTAGCAAATGCTTTCCAAATGAGTGGTTTTATGGTACATGTTGCCACAGCAGCATAAGAAAGTGAAAAAAGTTGACCAAAGCATAGTATCTTTCATGTTAAAGTGGGATATATTGACCTTCAAAGAACAGCTATTTATATCCTAGCAATTAGAAAAGACTGCTGTCTAAAAGCTTACTTGGATGGTTCCCTTGATGCTGTAGTGCAGTGGTTTTCAACCTTCCTAATGCCATGACCCTTTATTACAGTTCCTCATGTTGTGGTGACCCCCAATCATAAAATTATTTTCATTGCTACTTTACAATTATAATTTTGCTACTGTTATGAATCTATTTCATAGGAAGGGTGTATTTTCATTGTTACCAGATGAACATAGCTCACAGGTTGAGAACCACTGCTGTAGTGGCAGTGTTAACATTATGTCCTCATCAGAGTACAATTTCAATTTTAGATGTTCTTGCTTGTATAAAGAAAAGGTTTCATTAAAAAAGTAGTTTATCAGCAAAGTCTCATTTATTATCATGATCCTGAAGATTTGGGGAGTCCTAGAGAGTACAAGTGTCACATATGTGATCCATAGTTGCTTTGCCATCTGTAATACTCCTGGCCGTTAAATGCACAAGATTAAAATGTAATTGGAAAACATTTAACAAAATAAATAAAATTATAATTGAACACCAGAAGTGTTAGTATTCATTTTCCTAAGCCAGTCTTCAGGCCATAGGGATCTTTATGTATGGTTTCGTGGCTGTATTTCTATTTGAGTTTGACAGCACTGGCTTAGAATATACATGGACAGTTCATGGATAGCTTTTATGAACTCATGATTAGTCTTTTGGATAGTTCAGCCTTAACACATTCAATACATTTTGTTGCCTTAGAAGTATGTGCTTGTTATCTGAATGGGAAGCCTGCATTATGCAGTTATCAGCAAAATAATTTTAAATAATATTGGAAGTTGTTACCTAAGTGTGGGCAGCTTGCCTAGTGCGCTTGCTAAAAATTATCCTGAGGCTACCTTTAAAAGATGATTCTATTACTTTAGGGAAGAATTTTTACAAGTGTTGCCAAAAGGGAGAGGGGAGTTTTGAATTTTAATAGGTCAGTTAAGAAATCATAAGTGTTTTTGATCTGCTTCAAAGAAATTTATTAACTAAACCTGCACATAGAAAGGGGTTATTAAAAATGTATTTGATCTAAGTATTTCTTCTAGGAACAGATTCTACCAAAATTCAATTCAATTCAACCAATATGAACAATAATTTATTAACGAATATATGTGTGTATATGCATGTATAGCAAGCACTTTACTAAGCACAAGTTTTACAAAAACAAAAGAAAATAATTCCTCCCCTGACGTTATTGGGAGAAAATAATTTGTGCATATGAAAACTACAAGAATTCTAAGAGATACAACTAGAGTGTAGGGAAAGGGCATTGGAAGATGAGACTAATGGACAAATATGAAGAGGTGGTGGTGGTCAGGTAGGTGTCTTTGCTTAAGCGACCTACTGATCATACTCATTACTTTACTAAATGAAGCACTTAGCACAGTGCCTGGTATATTAATTGATTGAAGCCATAAAGCAGTAGAATATTATGCCACAGTACAGTAAATGTTGATTCAATTTGTAATCCCTAAGAAAGGGGTGAAAGGTGAAGGGTTTGGGGGTGGAGTAGAGAAGACCAAGTGCTCACACAACAGCAAAGCAGGTATCTCACCAATGGGCCTGCCTGATGGTCAAAGAAAGGGTCTTTGGAGTTCTGGTCCAGCAAAAATATAAACAAATGAGATACGGAGATTACACTGACAGTTTTAGAGTAGGATAGTAAATAAATGGATACAAAAATCACATTGGGTCTTAATTCATCAATTAGCCTTATTTGTACATGTAGAAATTCATAATCAGTAAAAAAAAACCCGGCAAGGATTTATTAAGCTCAGTGACAACTAAAAATGAAGGCTATTTGTAGGAGTTACACAGTCATGCCTGATAAAAAGGTCACCTCCAAAAGTAGAACCTGCAGCTCCTTTATATTGTAATATAGCATTATTATCTTTTGATGACTATCCTAAATATTTACAAACTAGCATTGTTCTTGGGGTCATAAAGATGTGAGTTCTACCTTATTCACCTATTAATAGCAACTGTGCTTGATTCAGTCTCCTCATCTATAAAATGCAGAAAATAGCTCCTACCTCAGAGTTCTATAGAAGATCAAAATAATGTAAAGTACAATGTCAATATCAGTTGATGGTATTATTATTATTATTATTATTATTATTATTATTAATTCCCAAATGGCAATTATCATAATAGTGAACAATAGCTCTGACAAAAGGTGCCATTGATAGTAATAGGGGATTAGTTGCCAGTCACGAGCAGTTTCTACAGATTCTTCTCTTGTCCATTCATCTGGACAAACTGGGGAATTTAGCCAATCAAAAATTTCTTAGTCACATGGCCAGGTTTGGGTATGTAGCGGGTGAGGGGCTTTCAGTCATAAAATATAAAGGTGGTAAACATATTTACAAGCTCATACTAAAAAGAAAAGCAAAACACCTTAACCTGAATAGATATTGAGAGACATTTAGAAGAGAGGAAAGGCATAGTGATCAATTAGTTATGGTTTGTATTTTATATGAGAATTTTCTACTTCATTAATCTTGTCATCTTTTATTTATATATTTTATAGAGTGCATGAGAATTAAGCAGATCAATTTTATGATGACAAGCATTTAACTCAAAGTAGTTTGGAGCAAACAGACATGATGCCTGCCTACAAAATAGATTACAATTAGTAGAGTCTATTTAATGTAGTGCAGAGAGAGCTGAACTTCAGAAGACAAGTAGAAATCCTATCTTAGACATCTACTAACTGGATGATGCCAAGAAAGGCTCAGTAGCTACCTGAGCATCAGTCACTTAATTTATACAATGGACAAAAAAATAATACTTGCAGGACTGTTCTATTAATGATTAAGAGAGATTATAAATGCAAATCACTATGGAAAACTTGAAATGGTATATCAATGTTATTATTATTAATAATAATAATAATACATAATTATAATGAATGAGTTATTGACCAAGCAGGAAAAGTCACAAAGTCTTCTTTAAAAATAAAGGAGTTTAAGAAAACACAAACTTTAAAATGTTCTTCCGTAACTGAGGAATCTTGAATACTTCTACATTAGTTTTCATTACAAAATGACATGTTTGATCCTTTTGGAAAATATACAGGTATAAAAAAGATACATAGAATAAACCATTGAGTTAGTTGGAACTTGGTAAATAAAATGTCAGAGGTGAGCCATACTGATTCAGATAAAGTTGAAAACTTATTGTATAATAAAAAAAAAACTTGACTTAAAATATTATTAGTTTCAACTTGGAAATTACTGAAACATTGGAACATTTGAAATTTCTCTATAGAATGTCATGTGGCAGTCATCACAAATGTTACTCTGTTTATGACATTGGTGATGTCAGAGCATAAATGACAGTCCTTGACTAATGAAGATTTCCAATATCTGATGGAAATATTTTGGACAAAACTATTTTAATTACCTACTAGGCACCTCGTGCTTTTTAAAAACATCTCTGGCAATCCTTAGAATGTGATATTTTTAAAAATAGAATTATTATTATATTTTTGGAGTTGTTGGCCATACTTTGTATGTGGTTTGCAAAGAAGGATTTTATGAAGCACAGAAGCTGATTTACTTCATCTTTCATGACAAGGTCTAATTTTTGTAGCAACAAATTAGATCCTCTTTTAAAATTGGAGAAATTAATAGGGATACAAGAAAATAGAGAAAATAATGGAGATATCAATATTATAATAGAATTGAATTAAATAAATGAATTTTTAAGTCTCAGAAGGATGTTAGCACTCATCTAGTTTATCTTCTTCATGTTGTAGATAAGGAAGCAGAAGCAAAAAATGTAGTGTCATGCCTGAGTTGAAACTGCTTTGAGTTCCTCTTAGGACATCTGTTTGAAAAGCTAGTGCTACCCCCACCCCTCACATACATGCAAAACAAATGCAAACCACCATCAGTTTCTTATACGGCAAACCAGAAGTTCAGACAAGCCACGTCAAGAACTCTAGTCTTCCTTGGCTCTCTTCTTTTTTAAGTTTTCTGTCCTAAGCATCCAAGTGAGGAACATGATCATTTCCGTATTCAGACTTGGCACACCATGAAAAGAAGAGTTGAGACACTATTTAGAGTACAGTCCCAAAACTTGCTACTGTGTCTTTCATATCCCTGTTTCATTGGCTTTTCTTTTTATCAGATAAAGTGGCCTTGGGTTCAAGGAACTGCTAGGGTCATGCTTAATTAAGCTACCACATTTACTGATAATGTACAACTGTTCTGTCAGATATTGAATAAGAAATCCACTACATGATCCCTTTAAACCTACTAAACCACTTAGTCCTTGAAAACTGATTTCAGTCCTCAGAAATGAGACACCTCATATTTCCATACTGACCATGATAGCCTAAAATTATAAGCAGATCCCATTGCCTAAGGAAGTGGAACTACCGCCATTGTCTATATAAATGTAGCTAAGCGTAATAGAGTAACCCTGGCCTATTAAGGGTCCATTTTTGATTCATGTTCAGACATTGTCTCATTATTTTTTAGACAGTCAAGCACACACTGATATCTTAGTCTTTTGTTTTGTTTTGTTTTTTGTTTTTCTGATTTATTAAGACATTTTCCCACAAGATTTCTTCAATTAAAAGTTCTTTGAAACAATAACATCATTTTTTGCCAGCTGGAGAATAGAGTCATCAGATGCTTCCATCCCTTGAGTAGCTCCACAAATTGCATAGGTTTTAAACTGGGCATTGAATCTGCCTCTAAGCTTGTCAGCGTCAGCGACGTTCATCTGGATGGATGCATGGTCCTTGGCCCCGATAATCCTGTTGCTTGCAGAGCATTTCCGCAGCACATACAGATCCACGAACTTGCCGGCATCGTTCTACATGTTGGAAGCTGAGGAACTGAGTACAACTGTGACAGCAGCAGAAAAGAAAAACCCTTAGTCTTTTAAACACATGCAAATATAGATAGATATAGATAATCTATACATGCCTCTACTGCCTATCAAAAATATACAAATATAGGAATATGATATATTTATATGTGTGTATTTATAAAACTATATGTAGAGATCTGATCTATATCTATCTATCTATCTCTATATGTCTATAAATATCTATCTTTATCTCTCTATGAAAGATATGTAGATATTTAGATATCTATATCTATAGCTATGTCTACCTATCTATACATATATGTCTATATGTGTTTGTGTGTATTTATTTCTATTGGTCTGCCTATCATCGCTCTCTCTCTCTCTCTCTCTCTCCATCTATCTATCTGTCTATCTATCTATCTATCTATCTATCCATCTATCTATCTATCTATCTATCTTTGTCTATTCAGACATTTAAATGAGGCCATACATGGAGTCAGGAAGACTCATCTTCCTGAGTTTAAATCCGACATTTACTAGCTATGTGACCTTGGGGCCTCATTTATTAATGAGCTAAAAAAGGAAATGGCAAACCACTCCACTATCTTTAGCAAGGAAACCCCAAATAAGGTCACAAAGAGTCAGATGCAATGATAACAACCCAACGAAAATGCCTATTGATA
Source organism: Pseudocheirus occidentalis (assembly GCA_028646575.1). NCBI lineage: Eukaryota > Metazoa > Chordata > Mammalia > Diprotodontia > Pseudocheiridae > Pseudocheirus > Pseudocheirus occidentalis. The sequence continues at coordinate 6,538 of JAQQSW010021613.1, forward strand.
TCGTTGCATAGATTAAGATACAGAGGGAAGAAGTGATGAAAAGACAGTGATAGGGGGAGAGAATCTAGTTTCTGAGACTCTGGGGATATGAAATAAAAATGAAACAGTCCTTCAAGGAACATTCAAGGAACATACACCCTACTAGGAAACAAATGGAAGATAATTTTCAGGATGAAGCTTTCATGGTAGGTTAGGCAATGGATGTGAGGATATAACACATTCCACTTATAGGTACTTTTGTGCAAATTCAGGTTCTCCTGACTCCAGGACTGGTGCTCTATTCTCTGCACCAACTAACTGCCTCCTGGATCTCATTTCTTTACTAAGAAGAGGGAATAATATTTCTTCCTCAGTTTTCTATGACCAAAATTGATCACTGCAATTAAATTAAATTCAACTATCTGTGAATATTATCTTCATTTATATATTATAGACATAGTATATTTTACTCTTCTAATTTCTTTCCTCTAAATCGCTTCATATTAAATTAAGAATGATTTTAGTTATACGAAGGTATGAAGTAAGCTAAGCCTTTCAAAAATATTAATGACCAAAATGCCTTCTAGATATGTCTAAAGTAAAATAAACTACAGTTTATACACTGAAACAGCAGGAATAGTTGTTGAGTCACAATCAGTGATTTTTGGCATTTTATGGGAAAACGGGGTAGGTAGCAAGGGGGAAGAGAAAATATAATTTTTAATAAAGGATAAAAAGCACTATTCACTTTTAAAAAATTTCTGACATGCATAGTTAGTCTTGATCTTCTGCCCAGACTTCACCTATTGGGAACTTTGAACTGTTAATAAAAATGATCTTTTATTTATTGGGAAAAAAATTTGAGTTTATAAGATAGGTGTCAGCGTTTAGAGAAACTAACATATCACTAGGAATGTCCTTGGCCTCACTAAGAACCAAACAAGTTTAATTAGCTGCATTCCATTAAAATACATTTATTAGAGTATTAGATAAAATATATATTACCTACAGAGATAATATATTACATTTTAGCAAGATACAATCACTCATGACATCATATGGGTAAGTAGGATTGTTGTACGATAATAAAGATACTTGTATTCATAGATGGTTAAGTAAATTGATTGGCTAAGTCAAGTAAGTTGAGTAATGAACCAATGTCAACTAGAGAGAGATCTCCAGTAGATCTTATCCGATAAAATTTTTTTACCAATTATTTTGATGATGGCATAAAATGTATGATTACTAAGTTTTCATTTAACATAAAAATGGGAGAAAATATATGTTATTGAAAGAAACAAGGTTAAAAAAACGACATGGAGTAGGGCCAAATAGAATAAAATGGAGTTTAATAAGGAAAATGGAAACCTTTGACTTATATTTAAAAAGATAACTGCCCAAGGGTAGTATGAAGGAGACCTATCAATAAAAGTTAGTGTAAAAACAACATATGCTTTTTTTCATTACTGATCAAATTTTAAAGCAACAGTATAAAATAGAATCTGTAAACCTTAAGCCAGGAGGTTTAACTTTTTTGTTTGCAATATTCCAGAACACAGATTCAACAAATTACTAAATAGATTATTGATAAATTATTTAAAAAGAATCACAAATGACTTCATTAAAAAGATGTAATACAACCTGATTTTTTGACATGACTTAAACTGATAGATTAAGAGAATTCTGTAGATTTAATTCAATCTAGATTTTCATAAAATATTTGATTCAGTGGGCAAATATGTTTAACTGTGCAGAAGCATTCAGAACATTCTATGTTTAAAATGTTATTGTATTCATATACATTTTATTGCACTCACTGTCTGAATGAAAGACTACTCATCTTTACTACCATTACTATCACTGTATAATTCCAATTCATTTTGTCCACTTAACTTATGGGTCATATCTCCTTATTTTTTTTAATCTCCTTATTTGTAATCTCTCTTCTCTTTGTTTCTCCTCCCCTCTTCTCCCCTGTCCTCACCTTTTCTCTTCTCTCCTTCCCTCCCCTCTACTCTCCTTTCTTTTCTATACTTTCCCCACTGATTAGAATGAGGAAGCTCTTTCATTTTGACTTATAAGTTTGGTATTGTTCCTGTATTTGAGGTCTTGGCAAGTCTGAATTTCATATGAGTGAGACATTTGTAGACTTTGCTACTCTGTACTACACATTATCATTTAGTCATGTTCAGTAAGTGTTACAATGAATAGATCAAGTTATGACTATTCTGTCTCCCACAATCTCTAGTTCAGGTCTGAGCACACAGGGACTATGATAAACATTTGTGAACTATCTTATTTAATGCTCTCCAAAATGGATAAAGCACTGAAATCGTCATGTGGGAAGACATGGTTTTAACTAATGACTAATAAGAAATTTATTATCTTTTTGACTCTGGACAAATATCTTAAACTTATTTGTGTTCCAGATTTCTCATGTATAAAAATGAGGGAGTTGTATTTGATGGATTCTAATGCCTCTTTCATTTCTAAATAGATTATTCTAGAACTAGTGATAATCTTCCATAAAAGTCCTTCTCTGATATGGATAGTCAAAATTTATGTCAACAAATAGAGCCTGAGACTCTGAAACTGTCTAAGATTAAAGAGGCTCATCTAGAGAAGATTGGTCACTAACTGGAAGCTTTTTGTTTTTCCAGGCTCAGAAACTCCCAAAGTCTATCTATGTAAATACAAACATTTTATTCCTTGTCTGTGATGGACTATGGGCTACTGAATACCAACTAAACCATAGACATTTAAATTATAAAGAAGTACTATCAGGGCAGAGCCAAGATGGCGGCATAGAAGCAACAAAGTTTTTCAGCTCCCACACAGCCACCTTAAATACCCAGAAAATACATCTCTAAACAAATTTTAGGGGTCCCAAATGCACAAAAATACAGAGAACACATCTGTGACTGAAGGCGGCTCAGCAGGTGGGGCTCATTGTGGCAGGCTTGGAGCCCAAGCCAGCCCAGCCCAAAACCGTGGCCATGCCCCAGGGCTGGGAGAACCCACAGCTGGAGTCTACAGTAGAGTGGATCTGCAACACCTGCAGCAATCTCCACATTTATCAAGCAAGGTGAAACAAAGTTAAGAGAAATGTCAGTGGAACTCAAGCTAAAATTTTTTTTTGGAAAAAAAGCAGTCTGGCCAAACTTCCCCAGCGCAAGAAAATAGCCAAACCTGGATGCTTCAGAGCTTCTGGCCTGCAGACTGCAGAGGGGGCAAAGCAATTGATCAAAGGCCAAGGGCTCTTGTGTTGAGCAGCCTGGATCCAGATTGTGGTCTTGGGTGGTGGTCCTGGGGTGTGCTTTCAGCAATCCAAAGCTGGTGGGGACTGGAGCACCCCCCCCCCCAATAGCTCTGGCAGCTGTGAAAACCCAAGTGATTTGGGACAGAGCTCATGTCCCTGGAAGCAAGGTTCCACAGAGCTAAAAAAATCAAGCAATTAATCGACTGGCCAACATGATGAAAATTAAGCAAATTAAGAACAGCAATAAAACATTAGAATTTTTGGGGGGGGACAAAAAGGATAAAAGCGTGGAACAGGAGGAAGACAACACAGTCAAACCTCCCACACCAAATGCTTCCAAAAACATTAAGATTGCCTACAAGCCATAGATCGACTTAAAAATGACTCTGAAAACCAAATAAGAGAAGTAGAGGAAAAATTGGGAAGAGAAATGAGAATGATGCAAGAAAGAGTTAACCACCTGACTGAGAGAATAACACCTTAAAAACAGATTAACTCAAATGACAAAAGAGGCCCAAACAGCCAATGAGCAGCAGAATGCCTTAAAAAGTAAAATTTGCCAGATGGAAAAAGAATGTCAAAAGCATTCTGAAGAGAATAATTCATTCAGAATTAGAGTGGAACAAGTGAAAGCAAATGACTTTATGAGAAACCAAGATACAATTAAATGGTTACAAACAAATGAAAAATTAGAAAGCAATGTGAAATATCTTCTTGAAAAAAACCACTGACCTGCAAAACAGATCCAGGAGAGACAATCTGAAAATTATTGGTTTACCTGAAAGCATAATAAAAAAAAAGAATTTGGAAATTATCCTTCAAGAAATTCTCAAGGAAAGTAGCCCTGATATT
>JAQQSW010021614.1:0-10627 GCA_028646575.1 Pseudocheirus occidentalis
GGGAGGGCAGGGTCTGGGGGAGGGATGCTCGATGCTCAGACTTCACTAAAGGGACTGGGCCAGGGTAAAGAACAGAACAAGGGGGGAGGGATAGGAAGGAGGGACATATGGTCACTGTTACAATATGTTAACTATGAAGATGTCCTGTATAATCACACCTACACAGCCTGTATTGAATTAGCTGTCCTTCCAGTGGGGATGGGTGACAAGGGAGGAATTGAAAGAATCTAGAATTTAAAGCTCTGCAATACCTGCAACTAGGGATTAAGATATACAGGGGCTGAGGTAGGGAGACCCTTCATGTTCTACCAGAAAGTTAGAGAGCAGACCAGGGGAGGGGCTCTACAGAGGGATCGCTGTTTTGGGGTTGGGGTATGTTAAAAATGGGGAGAAAATTTGTAATTCAAAAATCTCATGAAAATGAATGATGCAAATAAGAAGCAAATAAAATTTATTACATAAAAAAGATATTATTGTGGAAAAACAATCAAGAAAACACAAGACCTAGCAGCTTCTAAATTAAGGGATGAGAAAGCTGGAGGTCAAAGGACCTAGGACTAAAACCAAGAATCACATACCAACAAAAGTGAGTTTAGGGCTTCAGGGGAGAATATAGACATTCAATTAAATAGAGGCTTTTCAAGAATTCTTGATGAAAAAACCAGAGCTGAACAGAAAAATTTACTTTCAAGTGTAAGAAGCAAGAGAAGCATGAGAAGGTAAACAGAAAAAAAGAAATCATAAGGAACTTATTAAAGTTGAACCATTTATATTCCTACATGGAAAAATGATAATAGTAACTCATAAGACTTTTCTCAGTATGCAGATAGTTGAAGGGAACATGTATGTATATATGTATACATATACATATTTATATATGAGGGTGTATATGTATATAAATATATATGTGAGTATGGGCATACATATGTTTACGTATACATAGACTGAGGACACAGTATGAGTTGACTAAGAAGGGATGATATCTAAAAAATAAAATTAAGAGGTGAGAGAGGAATTTATTGAGAGAATGAAAAAGGGAGACATAAATTAGGGTAAATTATCTCTTATAAAAGATACAAGAGAAAACTATTACAATGGAGGGGAAGAGCAGGAAGGTGAAAGGTAATGGGTAAACCTTACTGTCATTGAATATGGCTTAAGGAGGGAATAACATACACACTCAATTGGATATCAACCTACAAGAACACAGAGAGTAGGGGTCAAGAAGGGGGATGATAGAAGGGAGGGAAGATTGGGGGAAGGGTAGTTAGAAGCAAACATTTTTGAAAAGGGATATGGTCAAAGGAGAAAATAGAATAATTGGGGGGTGGAACAGGATGCAGGGATATAGAGTTAGTCTTTCGCAATATAACAAATATGGAAATGATTTGTGTAAGTAAACATGTACAACCTATGTTGAATTGCTTTTCTTCCCATGCAGTGGGTGAGGAGGGAAGAAGGGAAAAAATCTGGAACTCAAAGTTTTAAAAACAAATGTTTTAAAAATATATTTTATATGCAACTGGCAAATAAGTTATACAGGCAATGGGTTATAGAAATTCATCTCGCCCTCTTAGGAAGTTATGGGAGGTGATGCAGGAGGGTATAAGGGAGAATAGATTGGCAGAAGGGGTACTCAGTAGACTTGCTTTGGGGGGACATAGAGGAAAAACAGGGAGAATAAACAGTAACCAAAATTTTTGTGGAAATGAGTGTTGAAAACTAAAAATAGATAAATTTTAAAAATGTGTTCTGGCCAAGATCAAACTGACAGTCATCATGGCATATTAGTCAGAGAGTTTTTCTCCAAGTTTTATCTGGGTTCAAATTTTGCCTCTCATCCATGATGCCTCTGTGACTCTAGAAAAATCACTTAGCCTCTCAAAGTGTAGGGCAAGTCTATAATTTGTAGAACAACTAAAGTTCATAATGACAAGAAGGAGTTTCTTTTTATGGGGTACAAATGAAAGCACAGATGTAATCACAAATAAAAACAAAGAGGACTGGTTCTCTTGACCACATCATATTTCTGTCTCGTACCGAATCACAATTTTTCTCCAAACATTAGTATGGGTTAACAAAGAGTTGGACACAGTTGAAATGACTGAAAAAAGAAACAACATAAACAAGATCATGATGCATTCCTACAGTTCCTTTGTCCAAGTTCTTTCTTTAAAAAGTAAAATAGCAAAAGATCAAGCACAGATCTTTGAGGGAACATAACAGGAACTGTCCTTTCAAGAGACGTCAAATGCTAAATGGCTAGACTTTGAATCTGATTATTCAACCAAAGTAGAATAAAAAGAATAACATTATTCACATCCAGAGAATGGACTGATGGAATCTGAATGCAGATCAGAGCATATTATTTTTCAATTTTTTTTCTTTTTTTTCTCTGTTTCTTCTTTCACAACATAACTAATATAGAAATGTGTTTTGTATGATTGCACATGTCTAACCTATATCCTACTCTTTACTATCTCAGGGAGGAGGCAGGGAGAAAATTTTAGATAAAAAAATGTTAAAAATGTTCTTTATATGTAATTGGAAAAAATAGAAAAAAAAGGAATGAGTTGTGAACCTTCTTCAGTTGTGAATAAAGTGTGTATAGATGAAATTTTCAGGTCTTTTTGAAGACACAAACAGTTGCATCTGCATGACCAATACAACACATCTCCTTGTTATACAAACATAATCAGTTTTAGAACAACTAAACATACTTCACATTCTCTCCAAAGCACTTCCTTTAAACACTGACATGATTTCCCAGAAGAAAGCCTCCAATGTTCTCTTCCCAGGAAATCTGCATTGACTATGATACTGTACCAGCAAGCACCCTAGCATACCCAGGGCAGCTGCTAGCACAGGTTCTTAGATCTGCTTTACTAAAGGAAAGCAACTCAAATGGGTTAACAATCTTTCTTTAATCTAACAAACATATCATTTACCTTGTTCAGGGGGAAAAGTCAGCACCCTGAACTCCAGAGAATACAAACCCAAGTTAGAGGCACAAGTTACAAACACAAGTTACAAGCAAGTTACAAGAACAACATCAGCAGATGGACTTCCAACTATCTGACCATGACATCCATTACCTATTCAAGATAGCAGAGAGGGAAGCATCAGCACCTGTGTTTTTCAAAGCCGGGGGGCTCAACAGCTTCCCAGAGTCTCATCTGGTCAAATCACACAACTCTTCTCAAAGTGAGCCCCAAAGCAAAGCCTCACATCAGGGCATGAATATATAGGCTTCTCCTGGGTGACCCCTCTTGACCCACTGTCCAATTACAGAGCAACAAGATGTGGCCATTCCTCCCCCCCAAAAAAAAACAACAACCAAGTTTCTTGGCACGGGCTCCACATGAACATTCTTGGAGCTACTTAAGCAAAGGGACTAGGGACAGGGACGATCTTCAGATTCCCATTACAGATGCAAGGTGAAATAATGTATGAAAGTGACATGCATTTAAATAGGATCCTAGATTTAGAACTGGAAGAACCCTTAGAATTTATCTACTTCATTTTATAAATGAAAAATCTAAAGTTTAGAGATGCTGTGACAATCAGGATCCTATAATTAGTAAGTAGGCAATTTGAACACAAATCCTCATTTCACCAAGTTGTAGTCTTTTCTATTACATTATTGACATGTATGGAGTATTCAGTATGACCAATATCTCTAGGTATTAGTGCGACGCCTTGTTGAGTCATTTTCAAAGCTGATCATTCACTTTTGGGGTCCAACTGATTCACCCAACTCTCACTTGTGGCTCCTAGAAACTGTAGCATGTGCATTGGTCACAGCTTGCTACACCATGTTGGCACAAAAGCTAAACTAGGTGGAACCAACAGGCCTCAAACCTGTCAGTGAGTTAAGTGGATGTCACCCCCCAAACATGTGAAGACTTCTCAATGTGGAATGAGTGAATGAGAACAATTGGTTCCAATAGCCATGAAGGCAATTGAAGTAAGCATGTGGAACACTTAGAGCTTGGTCAGATATTGAAGACACTAAGGTCATCTACTGCCTCCTGGACCATTTCCAGTGGTCTTGACTTTTGTTGTAAGACAACTTTGTGCAGCTCTCCCACACTTAAAAGCAATTCATTACTGAATTGAGTCATTATTGCACATGGTTTCTTCAGTCCTCTTGAAAAACACAGAACAAACAAGAGCAAACTATATTATGCCCCCTGGTATTCTTTGGGATTCTGTGTAAACTAATTGCTATAGCAACTCGTTGACATAGTACTGAATTTTAAAAGAGCTTGCCAGATTTTACAAGAAAATAATTTTATTCTTCATTTGCTTGGACTCTAGAATTTTTTTTTCCTAATTTGAACATTAAGGTATTCAACTTTATCTTTTTATTCAGTCTTGGACTCTTCTGGGTCAGAGATGATCCCTAAAATATTAAGTTAAAACAATTAATTCAGACTTGTAAGCAAGATGTGTAAATGGCTATGAACCAGATCTTTTTTCTTAGAGTTAAAATATTAAAAATAGGGCGTATAATCTGTTATTATATACAAGCCACTGGGTATTAGAAATAGAGGTAATTAAGATTCTCCTGCTGCTAAAAAAAATTAATTATGAGTTCACTGACTTATACAACTAGGTACTTCTTTAGAAAGTATAGTAAAAAATAAAATACAAATTATTGTCCAACATTCCACCACAAATGTGTCATTTAACCATATTGATAATAAAAATGTAAGCATTTTATAAATTTGTTTTAATGAGATTTTTTTATTATTGTGTATAATTTCCAAGTATGTGTTTTCCTTTCTTCCCCTATGAGTTTTTCATTGTAACAACAATAGCCACAAAAAGTTAAGCAAAAACGACTGCCACTTTAACTGCATTTGACATCGTGTGCTCTGTTCCACATTCACATCACTCAGCCTACCAAAGGAAAAAGAATGAAGATTTTGTTAACTTATTTCCTGAGTTCCAGCCTGGTCAAGAAATTATTGCTTTCAAGAAATCTTTTGAAGATCTAATATCTCAGAAAACTTGGAATGTTTTGAAATATATATATATATATATATATATATATATATATTATATATGTTTGTATGATATAAAAAATATAAATAATAGTAATAAATTATATATGTATATGTATGTATGTATGTATATTTTATCCTGATCTTCAAATTTTATATTGAAATCAAGGTAAGTAAAAGACTTGCCAAAGACTGCATAATAAATTCGCATTGGAGTGGACATAGAAGCCCTAGTTTCTTGAATCTGTGGGCAGTGGTCTTCCTTAAATCCTTGTTTTGTGTTATAGAATCAGATGTATATCACTGATTACTATAACCTGAAATTGAATTATATTCCTCAGTGGTCATGGCACAGTGTTGACTAACACTAAACTCACAAACCAGTGAAGCTTAGCTAAGTGTCCAACAACAACATGAAGTCTTTTATCTACCCATGGTTTAATTATTTTAGATTTACTTCAGAACATTTACATTTATCTCCATTAAGGGTAAACTTAAATCATCCTCCTAACTCTTAAACTCTTCTTAGAGGGTATATGGCATTTTTTTTTCTGTTCTAGACAGAAAAATCTAAGGATTTTTGCCTCCAGATGGAGTCTTTTGTGAAGGCAAAACTAGGTCCTGTCTTTCCTCAATTCTTACCTAGCCTTTAACTACAAAAGGGCAATATCTCATCCAAACTGAGCCTTGGAAATACCTTTGCTTAAAAATAGCAAGGTCTCCAAGTACATCTTGGCCTGTTACCAGTTGTAATGACCTATGGCTTGCCATTGGACTAAGGTAGGAGAGAATGAAGCTGATGACTGTACACAGCTCTGCTTCACTTAAATCCAATTCACTTGCAAGTCAAGACATCACCCTGATGGTGTCATTAGTTGTCAGTGTCATTTTTGTAAGACATTAATAGTAATATTCATCATTCATTAATATCTCCTTTTTGCATCTCAATATTTAACCAGGTTTAATTCTCACCTCTTATTCTCTCTATCACACCTTTCTAAAGAGCTGTGAGTGAAAGAATAAATAAATGTAAGGAAAACATACTAAAAATTTACATCATTCCAGGTCTTGTGCTAAGTTCTAGAGATAGAAATACAAAAGCAAAGACAATCTCTTCCCTGAAGCAACTTACATTTGAATAGGGGAAGACAACCTACATAGTGGAGTATAAACTATAGAACAAATTGAGGCATTTTGTTTTTTAGTAAAACAGTAAAAGCAATGATGAATGGGACTCAGAAATGTTGAGGTACACATCCTAGGAATAACTTACAATTGAGCTGTTGATAGTTCTATAACTGGAGGTGGAAGTAGGAGTTGAAATGGAGCATATTCAGTACCTACCTGAAAACACAGGCCAGATTGAGCAGTCATCAACCCAGATAGAGCTGAAGGAAAGGATATTTGAAGACAAAAGGGTTAGAACTCTAAAGTCATAGTTTCTTGTCTGGATTGCCAGCCTATTGAGGACCTTAGCTTGAAAGGTTTCAGATCCCCACACTGCATCCAGTTTTTTTGATATTTATATGACTAAAGGACCCAAATGGTTTAAGAGGAGAAAGTGAGGCTGGTGATTTTGCACAAACCTTCCTCCATTAAATCTAATTAACTTGAATGCCATAGCACAACCTCTCTGATGTCATGGTCTTCTTCTAGAATGAAGGATAAACAACAATAAGTAGCAGTAACACAGTTAGTGGGAAGATATTGAAGGATTAGGATGCTATCATTTAAAATTTTGTCAACTATGTTGTTAAAATCCAAGTGTTCTATTTCATTGGAATTACTCTGTCAGAAAAGGGAGTTTAATGTAGCATAGTCTGTTCTTAATGAAGTGGTGGTAACTCATAAAGATCACTACTTTCCATATTAGGAGATTTAAAAAACACATATTTTAATTCATTTCTAAAAAATTTAGAGATTTTAACACCAACATCATTGATACGTGAAATGTCTTTATTATCTGCCTTTCCTTTTTCACTTAAAAGTTCAGACATGAGTAAAATATTTTATTTAAAATAAGTAATTCCTTTGACCAAGTGAAAATATACTTAATGAAAATAGAGAAATTTTTAAAAAATAAATAGAAAGTGATGGAAGTATGGGCAGAATCTTGGTAGTTTATGCACATTTAACTGTATTTTATTCATTATAAGTCATGATTTTGTTATTATTTTACTTGGATTAACTGATTAAAGTACTATAGTTTCCAATATTATTTTTCTTGCATAAAAAGAATTTGTATTTTCATTTTGAACCCAATAAAAAATCTGATCATATGTGAGGAGGAAGATACTCATCATAAAATTATTGCAAAAGAAAATATAACACATGATTTCAGAATGAAATAATAAAAACAAAATTTTTTCACAACTTTCTGACTACTTTCATTAAAGTTTACCAGCCATCAGGTTCTGAGAATCATGGATCTGGAGATAAAGAAACATTATGGTCATGTAGTCTGACTGCTGCACCATGTGGTGAGGAAACTGAGACCCAGAGAGGTTGAGTGAATTGCACAAGATTTTATAAGTAGTGCCAAGAGCTAGAATTCAAATCCTGATACCTCTTTCCTCTTTACATAGCATACCATAGATATCCTCTCAGAAAACAAACAAAATGTTATTTGAAGAATCTAGAAAATTAACCTATAAAAATCTCTATATAATTACTTCTCAGTGTTCTCCTATAAATTTTAGTGGTAAAACATGAAAAAATAATAATAAAAAGGTCCTACCAGTTCAAAAGATTTTGTGAAACAATATTGGACTAATGATTCAAAAGAACTAAAACAGTTAATGTATAACACCCTTTGGTGTTGGAATGAGGAAGCAATCATTATATAAGTTCCTGCTATGGGTTGTTTGCTCCGCTTTATAAATATATGTTAATTTACTGGTGTTTTATAGGCTACAAGCTTTTTAAAGAGTTCTCACGTACATAGTTCCTGCACAGTCTCCTACTCCCTGCTAATCTTGTAATCTTTTCCTGATGTCATGGTTCTCTTCAAGAATGAAAAACAAAAACACAACAAACCAGCTTAAATTTCTTTATTAGAGCTGCTAACCTTGTTACCAAAGTTTGGGAAAATGTAGACATGACATATACCATGATAATATGAGATTTTCTTACCTCAATGAGCCAAAATTGACAATGGTGACCATTTCATGGATCATCTTCTGTATCAAAACCAGTCCACATAATTTTTTCATCTTTTTTTTCCTTTTTTTTTCAGAGGGAGCAGAGATTTGACAAGGGGTTGTATTAGATCTAGTTTCAGAAACAAGTTTATATTTTCATTTATTATTTGATGATTCAGGAAAAAATTAGTATTAAATGTAACGACTATAAATTTTGAGTTGAAAGTTTTGTCTGTGTATATAAATATACAAAGTGAACACCCAGTGGGCCAATTTCTTGCACTAAAGAAGATTACATTTTAATAGAAAAAAAAAGACCTGTAGAATCAACTGAGACATATAGAGCTCATGACTTGCTCTTATCAGTGATGGAATTAGCACAGAGCATTTCTGGACTCCTTACATAGCACTTCATGCATCCATTTGTCAAGTTTCCTCTACTAGTATCTAAACTTAATAATAAAAAAAAAGAATAAAAGAAAATATTTTTAAAACATGCATGTGCATTTCCTCTAAAATATTCTGATGCAATTAAATTAATCATCCCTGTGTCTGTATTTACTGTTTCAACAACAGTTAAAAACATAATGTCTACTTTAAATCCATTTTGAAATGGAAATTGACCCTGGAAACATACCCAGTCTGGGCAACACTTTAAATTTCAGTGCAATGCTGCTTTACAATGTTTTCCCTTAGGCAGCCAAGTGGGATGAAATGTATCTTTTGACTCCTTTTTAAACTAGGAACCCAGAAAGAAAGAAAATAGATTGGCCTATGTGTTATAGAACTGAGAAACTAAGCAGTAACATAAATTATGCTTATTTCAACCTGTACTCAGCAACTGAAGGCTTGTGTTTCATCTAGTAAGCCATAGTTTTTCTTGACTGACAATCCTAAACTACACAATTCTCTACTTGTCAGCACACTGACAAGAAATATAACACTTATCATTCTTCAATGTCCTTCAAATATTCTTGAATGATCCATTTACAGCCCCATAAACTGGATCTCAGAGCCAAAAGACATTCTTTCCCAATTCATATCATTTGTCTTTACTACTGTATGCCATAAACCAATACTCTTAACACTATTGTGCTCAGTGTCATTTTCTTTTTTAATGTCAATTCTGACATGTCTTATGAGTATTACCATTTAGGTCACCAGTACTAATGCAAATTTACAATGTAGATAGTAGACTTAATGTGGAAAATCTACCTATCAGCTACAATGAGTTATATAATGACATAGCTAAAAGATGAGTTATGCAATGTGTTGCATACAAAATCAGATTTTGTTTTATTAGATTGCATACAAAATTGCCCAAGGACTGAGTATAACTACCATGTTTTGGGAGTAGATTGAGAAGAGGAGTCAAGACCTTCTGAGACATAGTCTTGTTTCACTAATTTGTTGTGTGACTTTTGGATGTCATAGAACTTCAAAGTGTCTTTATTTATTAAATGATTGGATTAATATCAATAGACTTTATAGAGATGCCACAAAGACAATTGTTCCACTTATGCAAAGGGGTTATGTAATAGAATTTAACATATACATGATACTTTATGTACCTTACATGAATCCATATATTATTCCTGTAAAGTTGGAAAGACATAATTTTCTGAGTTCATCAATAATTCTGAATCAGGATAAAATCAGGAGACTAGCCAAAAGTGAGACAGGAAACTAGCTGCAAAAATGAAGAATCAGAAAAAAAAGTTGATTTGAATACTTATATAATGGTCTGCTTATATGGATAATAAACATTATGGTAACCAAATGAGAAGTCTGTATTTTCAAATGAATCACCTGTAATGAGCAATATTCAACTTTTTTCTTAATCATTGAAATTCTATTTTGTCCTGATTTGTTCAAATCACAGGGCCAGGTGTAACTAAATTTTGAGAGAAAAATCTTTCTCTTCATCTATTTTCTTTTAAATCTCAAAAAAACAGGTATGTGTTCTGCTTTTTTTTTCAAGTCTAACTTTATCACACCTGTGACCTTGATCTTCTGTCACTTTTTCCAGTAACTTTTTCTGTTAATTATCTTCACGCTCTATTTCTTCAACCTCAAAGTGTCCACTAATTGAACCTCTCTAGAGTTGCTTAACCTCAAAATCAAAAGTATCCTTAGTATTGATTCTCCATCAAGTTCTATTCCATTTTTTTCTTTCTTCTACTATAAGCTTCTAGATATTCTTTTTTATTATATAAACTCTTCAACTCCCTGCACTTTCAATTTAATACCCACCCCAGTACTTGAAGTTCTCCAGCAAAGGAGACAAAATACCTCATAATTTCTGAGTCCATTGGTCCTTACTATATCATAACCTTTTACATAAGTAAAGCAATTTATTCATTGACTTTTTTATGGAATTCTTACCTTCTTTATCTTCTGTGACTTTGAAGTCCTCATCTTCTTCCTTTTATTTTAAACTTTTATTATATTATTTTCCACAATACAAATATAAAGAGA
>JAQQSW010021615.1:0-10627 GCA_028646575.1 Pseudocheirus occidentalis
GGATGCTGGAAGCACACACTTCAGTAAATGGACAGGGACAGGGTAGAGAACAGAACAAGGAGGGATAGGAAGGAGAGACAGATGATCACTGTCACAATATGTCCACTATGAAGATGTCCTGTATAATCACACATCCATAGCGTGTATTGAAATGAGTGTCCTACCAGTAGGGGTGGGTGACAAGGGAGAAATCGAAAGAATCTAGAATTTAAAGTTCTGCAATACCTGCAACTAGGAATTAAGATATACAGGTACTAGGACAGGGAGACCCTCCCTGCCCTACCAGAAAATAAGAGAGCAGAGCAGGGGAGGGGCTTTACAGTGGGATTGCTGTTTTAGGGTTGGGGCAGGGGCAAGACGGGGAGAAAACATGTAATTCAAAAATGTAATGAAAATGAATAATGTAAACAAGAAAACAAACAAAAACTAAATTAAAAAAAACATTTGCATAAACTCTGAGATACTGACTCACACACTCAGATTGGTTAATGTGAGAGAAAAAGAAAACAATAAATGTTGGAGAAGATGTAGGAAAATTGGATCATTAATGCATTGTTGGTTGATTTGTGAAGTAATTCAAACATTCTGGAGAGCAATTTAGAAGTATGTCCAAAAGGCTATCAAACCATATCTTTTTGATCCTGGAATATACTACTAGGTCTGTATTCCAAAGAGATCATAAAAATGAGAAAAGAACCCACATGGACAAAAATATTTATAATAGCTCTTTTTGTGGTGACAAAGAATTTGAAAATGTTGGGATGCCCATCAATTGGTGAATGACTGAACAAGTTGTGTCATATGAAAGTAATAGAATACTATTGTTCTATGAGAAATGATGAGCAGGTGGATAGCAAAAAAAAATGGAGACTTACATGAACTGATGCTGAGTGAAGTGAGCAGAACCAGAAGAACATTGCACACAATAACAGCAGCATTGTGTGAAGTTTGACTATGATAGATTTAGTGGTTCTCAGCAACACAATGATCCAGGACAGTTCCCAAAAACTTGTGATGGAAAATGCTATCCACATCCAGAGAAAGAACTGTGGAGTACGAATACAGGTGGAAGCATACTGTTATCACTTTTTGGTTTTGGGGTTTTTTTTTGCTTTCTCATGGGTTTTCCCATTGTTCTGATTTTCCTTTGACAACATGACTAATATGGAAATATATTTAACATGGCTGTACATTTATAACCTGTATCAGACTGTTAGCTCTCATGCAGAGGGGAAAGGGAAGGGAAAGAGGGAGAAAAATTTGAAACTCAAAATCTTACCAAAATGAATGTTGAAAAATATCTTCACAAGTAATTGGGAAAAAAAATAAAATACTAGTGACTGGGGAAATGTTCATATTCAATTGAGAAAAAATAAAAGTTAAATATAAAATATAAAAAAAAGATTTAACCAAAATTATGATGGGCTCCCTCACAGAGAAATTGTTAATATTACGTCAATGACTGAAAGGCCCAGTCATATGAAGTATTTTGCAGGAAATTTAGGGATTGCACACATATAAGATGAATTAATTAACCTCTTAGGTCCTTACTAGATGAAATCTGTTATTTAAAAAAAATTCCTTCTACTTCTTTGTTAAATCATTTTCTGTCTCATTTCTATAAAATCATCTTTTTCTTGCCATCTTTTTTCTTAGGACTCTCCTAAGTTTTTGCCTTTCCCCTTTTCACTTCTGTGAATTAATCTAAATTCACATTTGGTTTATATCATCCCAGTACTCCACACACAATAATCACTTAATAAATAAAAGCTTGTACAACCCTCATAATCTTCATTCCATCTCGCTTTCCCTCCCTCCCCCTTTACTCCTTCTTTCTCTGTCTCTCTTTCTCTCTCTCCCTCTCTCTCTCTCTCTGTCTCCCTCCCTTCCTCCTCCTCCTCTTATGCCTTCAATTATTATCTCAAAAGTTATCTGTCAAATCTGTAGTTCAATCCACAAACTGTCCAATGTTTAGCTGACACTACTTTTTGGTTTCCTGTTAGATATCTCCAACTATATGATCCATTGATATCTCCGACATAAAAATAAACTCACCTTTTCCCACATACTTGGAGATTTTCCTAATTCATTATTTTTGTGCTAGTAATTTAACTTCTGTCTTCCTCTCTTTTCTCATTTGGAAAGTAGTCATAGTAACAGTGCATACCTCCCAGAGCTGTTGAGACAATAAAATGGTGTTATTAATGATGATTAGTGTTGTTCAAAACTGAATATGTTATATTAATTTTTTGAAGACTTCAATAATCACAGTATCATAGAGACATAAGTGATCTTGGAAGCTATTTAGTCAAACCAGAACACCTACAATATCATTAGCCACTGGTAATCTGCCTTGCTCTTGAATATCCAGTTGTTTCATCTCACATAAGTAATCACTGGAAAAATGTTGTTTCAACTTTTACAACACTCTTTATGTCCATCCCGTTCTCTCTACTCACACATTGTATTGTGGTGAAGATGAAGAATAGTTTTAGAAGGGTCAAAGATATGGAAGAATAATGATAGGAATTTATGATTAGATAGCAGAATTCTTAAGTTTTATTGATCATGAAAGTAGAATACTTGGCATAGTTGTCAAGACCAAAGATATAACCTTGGACTTTGTGACCCTTTGGTTTACTATGATGGAATGAAGAAGATCATGAGGGTTGTACAAACTGTTATTTATTAAGTTACTATTGTGTGTGGAGTACTGTGATGATATAAACCAAATGTGAACTTAGATTAATGATAATTTATAAATTAGGTTACCCATGTATTACTTTTCCATTGTGTCTGATAAGAGTAAAATAAGTTTCTGTTATACTCTACATGAGTTTCTCATCTTTTTTTCCCCTTTTCAAAGTATATATGACCATGGAGCTATATTTGAAGTACAGGGAACTTAGTAATCTACCAGATTCTTTGAGTGCAAAGGGAGTAATTATCTTCTATGAGAAAGTAAAAGTTGATGGAAAATTGCTGAATCGAGGTGCATTGTTACACTAACAAAGAGTATAGAAAGTATCTTCCCCTTTCCCACATCATACTGTACTTCTGATTGGTTTATGATCACTGATTTGCTTCACATTGTGCTAATATGTATATGTTTATTTTGTGTCATTTGTTTTTTTTTCCTCTTTGCTGATACAGGGCTGTATAATTGATTTCATGTTTTATCACCCTAGCTGCATAGTAAGGTGATTCATAGTAAAGGTTGTGGTTTTCCCTGTTATTAGACATAGTTCTTGATATAATTTTTTTCCCATTAGTTAGAAGGATGGGACTCTTCAGAGTCAAGTTTCATCATTCTGTGCAATCATTAGTACACTAGGGTATCGCAACTGGAGAAAACATTCGGTTTCTATGTAATCAGAGGATTTTGCAATTCAGTTCAATGCCTTTATTTGTTAAGTGTTTAACAAGTACTAGGCAAAGGGTATACAGAAATAAAAACAAAATAGTTTCCTATCCTAACCCTACCCAAGGAACTCATATTCTCCTGGGAGACATAAATATGTATAGAAAAGTAAATACAATACATGTAAGAAGCAGTTTTGTAATTGGGGGTTTTAGGGAAGGAAATAACCAATCAAGTTCTTGATTCTGAGGGATCTCAAGAAAGGTCTCCCATAGGAGATGATTGCTGAACCTGAGTTTGAAGGGATTGAAAGAGGTATAAATGAAGGAAGAGATAATTTCAAGGATTGGGAAATAACTTATGACACAAAGACTGGAGATGCAGTGCTACATATGGAGAACAGCAAGCAGGCCATTTGTCTGCCTTTTTTAGATTGAAAAAGAGAAGTTGGATATAGATTGTGAAGGACTTTAAATATTAAAGAATGTTTATATTTTCATCCAGAGGCACAGGGAAATCACTGAACATTCTTTGCTTGGGAGTGAATTGGCTTGACCAGTGTTTTAAGAGGAATGTTTTGGCAGCAGCAAGGAGGATGTATTGAAGAGGAGGAAATATTGACATCAAGTAGACCAATTTGTAGGCTTTGAAGTAGGACAGATGCTAGGCAAAGAGGGTCTGAACTCAGTTTCCTATTGAGTGAAAAAGAAACAGATAAGAGAGGAGTGTTGGAAGCAAAATCAATAGGACTTGGCAACTGGCTAGTATAATAACAATGCCTTTAAGAGAAATAAGAATTGGGGGTGGCTAGGTAGCGCAGTGAGTAGAGCACCGGCCCTGGAGTCAGGAGTACCTGAGTTCAAATCCAGCCTCAGACACTTAACACACAAAAAAAGGTAGCCGTTTGACCTTGGGCAAGTCACTCAACCCCAACTGCCCTCCAAAAAAAAAATAGAGAAATAAGAATATTGGGACCATCATAGCTATGTTTAAATTATTTTATTCAACTATAGTTAGCTACAACTTTGTGCCAGGTATACTTCAGCACAGATTGATGTCTCTTCTATTCTTTAATGTCTAGCAATGAAAAGAAAAGAATTACTTTCACCTTCACTTCACCACTCTTCCTTTTTCTTTCCTTCAATTTGGTATATGGCCCTGAGGACCAGAATTTCTTCCAAGTATAGCATTCCTCTTTAGGCTGTAGTGGTCCACATGGGAGGGACCTGTTGAACAAATGTGAGGTCAGATATATATTCTTTGCCTATGTCAAAAGAATGAAAGTATTGGGGAATTTAACAACCAGCACTAGCACAACCATCACAACCACCTCTACATCAACAGCAACAATAATAGTAATACCTAACAATTTGGATATCACTTACTGTGTCCCAGGCAATGTTCTAAAAGCTTTATAATTATTTCATTTTATCCTCATAACAACTTTGGGAGGTAGTACTGTTGTTATCCCCATTTTACAGTTGAGGAAGCTGAGGCAAACAGTAGTTAAGTGACTTACCCAGGCCCACATAGCTAGTAAATGTACAAGGCAGGTACAAATGAACCACTTGAATCATGTTAATATGTGGAAACTCACAATCAGCACTCAAACTTTGGACAGTTCCACTATCTTGAAAATAACCTTCTTCTCGTGTTATGCATCTAATGGAAATCATAGACAAAAAGATAGAAACTCAATATATAATTCAATTCTAGGTAAAGAGTCTTTAAAATAATAAGTCTTCTTCAATTCAATCACCTGTATATGTAATCATTTTCAGGCTGATATTAATTCAAATATAGATATTAAACTGTCTAATAATTAAAATATTTTGTCTAAGAGCAGAGAATTTTAGTTAGATATGGATGAAGTTACTTCTTGTATGTTTCTTAATAGACTAATTTTGACAGATTTCAAAGTTATGGATGAGTGAGATGTGGTAATTTGATAGTCTGATAATACTGGAAATTATGTTGATCATAAGCAGTTGGAAAGATTTCTCATAAGCCACTCTATTGGCATGGCCTAATCTATTACATATGGCTGTCAAATCAGGAAAGGATGTATAGTAGTAGAGAGAAACTGATGATTTCTTAAAATGACAGGGCTCTGATTAATTTTATCATTCATTTCATTAATATTTCAAGTAACTACGACATTATTATAAAGGATATGAGAATATTTTATGCCATCAGGATATTTATATGTCTAGTGTAGTGACATTGAATGTATTTGGGGTTCTTGTGCAGGGAAATGCCTAACAGGAATTAGCTGGACCCTTTTTATAGGACAAAATTGTATTGGCAAGATGTAGGGTGGGAAGATAATTGTGAAAAAGTGAATTCGAGTCGGATACTTTCTGGTGCTTCTAAAAGATACAGGGAACAATAGTAGAATCTTTGTAAACTGAATCATGTGGCAGATAAGAATTTAATGAGGCACTATTAATGTACAGATTGATCATAGCATATACTAATTACTCCACAAGAAGATCAAAAGTAAAAAAAAAATATTCAGAGAATGATGCTTTTGCTTTTTTAATTTATATTACCTTCTCTTTCTCCTCCTTAGGCTTTTGCCATTTGATGATCTCCTCTCACCATGCATTCATTCATTCATCCAATATTTATTAAGTACCACCTGCGTGCAGAGCAGTGAACTAAGATGAGCCAAATGTGACTGTAAAGAATGTGATTAGGAGCAAAATCAATAGTACTTTAATTCCTAAAGGATAAGGATTTTATTCACATATTGTTTATTTTCCCACAGCATTTCAGAATGTAAAATAAACACCCTCTTGTGCTATGAGACTGTTTCTTATCTTTCTTCATTTTCAAAGTGTATATTAATATGAAATTATCTTTGAAGTATGTGGGAACTCAGTAACCTATCACTACTCTGAATGCCAAACAAGGAAAGAGAAAAATCTGCTGAGTATGAGAAGGGAAAAGCTAATGAGAAGAAACAGAAGTGAAACAGAAACGGTTTAATCCACCAGAGTGAAAACCTTGAGAATGGCTTACACTTGAAATAAATGAATAAATGAATGGACATATATATATATATATACAGATGTATATCCATACATACATATCTGTGCATGTTTACATCATACAGGATGAAAAAGAACTAGATGGTCTGTGACCTGCTGAAGGATGACATCACAAATATATTGAAATACACTATATACATATATATATGTATATATATGAAGTTTGTTTAGCTTCAGGGAAATGGAAAAATTAACAAGTCTAAGAACATCTTAACAACCTCTATCTTTGTTTTGGGAAGTTTTTTTTCCAATTCTATTCAGAATTTTACTTGGATCCTCTTAGAAATGAATTCACAATAGCGTACATGTACATCTTCATTTCTCCATATTTTGGAATGAGGGTAAAATGCAAAGCCTCTTGCTTCACCATAAAGATTAACTTTAAGACCAACATTTTAATGTTTCCCATGCCATCTCTTCTGATATGGAGGAATGGGGAATAATATATGGCTGAAATTTGAAAAGAGTGAAATTGAGCATATACAAAATATGAAGGACTAAAGTATACACTGATTATCAATCTGCATTTTATGTTATGTCTGTTGTTTCCTTTCAAATATTTAATTACTTCAGTTTAATGTTATATCCTGCCATTTATTCCCATTATCAATATTTACAAACCATTATTTACAAATATTGTCTATTCACTGAGCATGGCATAAAACTAAGTACAAAAATCCAGGCCTGCGCTTTAAGCAAATTAAATATTTCAACCAAGGTTAGTTCCCAGTAAAAATATTTAATAATTTAGATTCATTAGATTTCATACTCATGTCAATATAATATACTAAGAAATTAGTGAGTGGTATACTAATACGGAGTGGCTGAATGCACTAATCTGCAATTTATTTTTTTCCAGAAAAAAAATGTCTTTTTTTCCTTGGATCTTTTTCATTTAAATTCTCTGAAAAGGCCTTTCATAAAACAGTTATCAATGCAGATAATAAATGTAAAAAAAAATTGGCTGAAAGCCAAATCCATCAAGTTCTCCTTCTCAAAGATAACTTCCCATAGTCCATCCCTGATGACAGTGCCTTGAATATCTTTAACTTTTCCATCAGAACCATTTAGCGTTACTATGCTTCTCCACAGCTTGAGCATCCCTACCATTGTCAGAACCAGGCAAACAAATTTATGATGATGTTCCTGGGAATAAGGAACTAATGCAAAGGGGATTTCTCTGTAGTTCTTCATTAACATTTTATTCATTACAACAAGGGAGTTATAAGAGTTTCCTTTTAAGCAAATTAGGTCACAGGATAAAAAATACACAGCATGGAAACACAGTGTATTACTACATAGAACAAAAGATCTGGTTAATAAATTATGATAATGGGATTAGTCTGCTGATGGTGAAAAGCACATTTAAATATTGTAGAATTTACTTAAAGGGGGAAGAAAGTTTTTGTATGCATTCATCAATTGTTCTTCTTTTTCTCTCCTTTTTCTTCTCTTTGAAGGTGCTCAGTTTTTTTAGTAGTTCTTTCTGATGTCATTAGCATCTAAGAGAATGTCTACACAGTCCTTTAAGCACTTACTGTAGAATATTTAATACTAGAGGACTCATTTAAGGGACGTGATAAAAGCCAAGTGAGCGAAATACCACTTCTTATGAAAGGAAGATGGGGCCTGCTTGAGCAACTTAAGAACAGTTCAGAGAACTGAAAATAGAAGATAAATCTTTACAGTAGGTATCTATTTCTCATTAGCATGATAAAGTTAACAAGTCTCCCTGACGGAGGAGGTTACTTTTCAAACATATGCATCAGCTAATACCTTTATATTTTTTCCTCTGTTTGAAGTGTTCTCTATTTTTTTTCTCATCATTTTGGAAGCCTTCAGGAATGTGTGCTGCAAATACAATGCTATCATGTTTACGGTTTGCCCTCTAACTGTGCAAAAAGTACCGAATCATCAGCAGGCTTCAATCTTCCACACTAGATTCAAAGTGTATTCAGGAAATATTGCAAGGTAATTGGAAAAAATTAAGTAGTGATACTTAGAAAAAGAAAAAAACATCTCGGATGTTCCCCTCAATTGGATTCAAAGGGACAACTAAATAAATAAGAATACTCATGGATTGTGACACAAAATTAAAGAGTTGTTCTACATATATTAAAAATTCTATTCTTGTTCTAAGTCTTGTGACTTAAGTCATTAGCCTTTTATCTGAGATCAAGTGATCACTGAAACAAATGATCATACACAGAAGAGACAAAATGAACTTCAGGATGAAAAGTTAAACTTAAAACTCAGAATTCAAAAGCTGCTAAATCTATAATAAATTATTTTGATGACATTCTACAAGAAAGGTTTGTTTGCATTATTTTGAATTCACCTTCAAAGCTATGAATATATTTTTAGAACAGTGTATTCACTAAAATCACATAATCACAGAATTCAGCAGTTGAGTATTCATCAAATTTGACACACACTCCAAAAAGAAACCTCACAACATACTCAAACAAGTGGTTATCTGACTTCTTCTTAAAGGTTTCCATTGAGAGGAACTCCGTATTTCCAATTAACTACTTTGGAAAATCATTCAACTTTTAGATAGCTTACCTTTTTGCCAAGTTCCAATCAGTGCTACTAGTTCTGGCCTCTGGGACAAAACAAAATGAGGTTAAACCTTCTTCCACATGAAAGTCCATCAAATACTTGAAGACAACTAAGAATCACAGGATATGGGGCACATACTCATGCATGTGAGACCAAATTGACTGTTAAAAATAAAAGAATCCATAATCTTTACAGCCATTGGTGATCACCACTGTTACTGAATGGAGAATGTTTATAGTTTAATGCCTTTCTTTCGGTATGTTTTTACATAATTCTATTGTACTTTTAAAACACATTCACTGGGGAGGCGGAGCCAAGATGGCGGGGCAGAAGCAGCAAGGTCCTGCAGCTCCCACTCCGCCACCCTAAACACCCATAAAATATGATCCCAGACAAAGTCTAGGAAAGTCTAGGACTCTCAGACTCACAAAAGTACAGAGAACCCATCTCTCTCCCTGAAGGCAGCTCGGCAACAGGGACACAGCGCAGCAGCCGCTGGAGCAAAGGCTGGAACAGCCAGAAGCCAAGACCAAGGCCAGGCCTGGGGCAGTGGGAAAGAGCTGAGCCGAGCCCTGCAGCCAGCCTGCAGAGGTTCTACAGCCTCCAGCACCTCCACATCTGCCAAGACGTGAGGAGCAGGACGGGAAAGGCAGCTCCCACCTCAGCGGAGCAGAGACCTGGCCAGCCCAAAACTGCAGCCATGGCCAGGCAAGACCTCAGGGCAGCTAGGAGGAGCAGTGGAGCCTCTCAAACAGCAGCTTGAGTCTACTTCAAAGAAAATCTAAAGCACCAGCCTAAGGGGATCTTTAAATCTTCAGATACAGTTAGTGAAAGTGAAACTTTGAAAATTAATTTGGGGAGTAAAGCAGTTCTGCCATTCTGCCCCATGGCAAAGAAGCAGTGGGGGGGAGGGAACTGCTGGATCCACCGGTGGCCCCCACCAGGCTGCTTCAGAGCCCCCGGCCTGCGGACTCAGCACGGGGGCTGAATCTATTGATCAGGGCCAAGTGCTCTTGCATTGCGTGGCCTGGATCCAGATCGTGGTCTTGGGTGGTGGTCCTGGGGTGCACTTTCAACAAGCCAAAGCTGGAGGGACTTGCAAAACCCCCCTAATAGTGCCAGCAGTTGGGAAAACCCCAGCAATTTGGAACAGAGCTTCCCCCCTTGGAAGCAGAGTTTCACAGAACTAAAAAAAAAACCGACCAATTAATTGACTGGCCAAAGTGAGAAAAAGGAAGCAAAATAAAAACAAAAAAACTCTAGAATCCTTTTTGGGGACAAAAAGGGCCAAAGCATGGAACGGGAGAAAGAGAGCCCAGAACTCAGAACTCCCACACCAAATGCTTCCAAGACAATTGGAGAATGCCTAGAAGATATACATCAACTGAAAAAGGACTTTGAAAACCAAATAAGAGAAGTGGAGGAAAAATTGGAAAGAGAAATGAGAATGATGCAAGAAAATCATAAACAGAGAGTCAACAACCTGACTGAAGAAAACAACACTTTAAAGAACAGATTATCCCAAATGGCAAAAGAGGCCCAGAAAGCCAATGAGGAGAAGAATGCCTTAAAAAGTCGAATTTCCCAGATCGAAAAAGAATCTCAAAAGCATTCTGAAGAGAATAATTCCTTCAGAATTAGAGTGGAGCAA